>PVIC010025665.1:0-25099 GCA_004025085.1 Thryonomys swinderianus
TAAAATTTAATTAATATTTGATAAAATTTGAAGTTCAGCTTAGCCTCACAAGCAGCGCTTCCAGCACTCAATAGCCATGTATGGATAACAGCCACCTGCTGTCTGGGCCTCACAGACAAAGGACATGCCCAGGTTCCTTTGGACAGCAGTGCAGTTAAGGGCTACACAGGCAAAGGGTGAGACAGGTGGGTGAGCGGGTCCAGTGTGAGTGAAAGGACTCATCCTAGCTGTGTGCGGCAGCAATGCCTGTGGGTGATTTTTTAAAAATTTTATGTAATTAAGTTTATCGGTACATTTTAGGTATACATAATGATCACGCTCATCAGAGGGAATTTGTACCTGTACATGATATATCTTGATTCTTATTTTTTTCCCCACTCCTCTACCCCTAACTGAGGCAACTTAGCAAGATCCTATCTCAAAATAAAACTCTGAAAGGGCTGGGGATGTAGCTCAGTGGGAAAGCACCCCTGGGTCCCGTCCCCTAAATAAACAAATGAATCATCTTCCTTTACAATAGCAGTGGATGTTGCTACTGCACAGAGTCTAATTTGGGTCTGTCCCCGAAGGGACTCCAGGCTGATGAAGTGGTACACTGGCTTTCTAATTAGGACAGGACAGGCAGTTCGAAAAGTGTGACGTGGCCGTAAGAGAGAAGGGAAGCAGTTCGTTTCATAGTGAGCTAGCTTCAGGGAATCTGGGCAGTGGGAGTAGCTGGGAAAGGACAGTTGAGGGGTGGGTAGCAAGGAAGCAGCTGAGGGGATGACGAAGCTGGAACTGGGAATCTTTACAGTCCCCCTAACTGACAGCGTAGCCTTAAGTAAGTTAACTGATTTTAACAGTTTGTCTGTAAAGTAAGGCTGGTCAAATTTATGTATGCGTTCCAGGCTGGGTGTGGTGGTGTACACCTATGATCCCAGAATTGAGGAGGTTGAGGCAGAAGGATCACAGAGGGCTCCATGCCACACATGAGATTTAGGTCATCTTGAAGTAATATAGCAAGATCCTATCTTGAGACCCCCCCCCGCCCGACACCGTGCCAAAAAAAAAAAAAATTCCCAGCAAGATTGTTGGTAGGAAACCATATAAAAATGAATATACCCAATTATAGGTGGAAAAGAGATTAGTTAAGAATCTGGAGGTGGAGTGTCAGTGACCTCTTGTCCCTCCTTTGCCTCTTCTATTGAGGTGACAAGTGTCAGAGATACCATGATAAAGAGTTATTGAGAGGCTTTTATGAGACAATATGGGTAGAAATGCCAGGCACATAGTACGTGCTCAATTAGTATTGGTTTCCCTTTAGGAGGGTCTCTTTTCCCCAAGAGAAAATTTTTCCAGCATGCAACTATTGATATTTCTGGTTCATTATTTCTCTGTTGTTGGGGAGGCCCCTGTGCCTGAAGCAGTTTTAGTAGCAGCAGTCCTGGCCTACCCACTAGTACACCCTATTCCTGGCTGTCATCTTGTGACAACCAAAAATGTCTCCAGACAAATACCCCTGGCTGGCAAAATTGCCCCTGGTTGAGAACTACTGCCTTGGAATGATCTTTGGCAGCACTATGGCTAAGGCAGGAACATCATGGAAGTCTGGGTTCACTGTCCCCTGGCCTATCCCGTGCTGCCTTGGGTCATGGGTCAGCTGAGGCCCCACCAGGGCCTTCCCTGTGCCTGTAGGGACACAGTGTGTCTAGACTCCAGCCGGAGCACTCACACCATGCTTGCCTTTCTGCAAATGATGAGCATGAGGGACCTTTTCCATGGCCTTTGACACGCCTGGTTCTGGACCAGTGCTGACACAAAGCAAGCAGAAATGACTCTGTCACGGTGGAACAGCTGTGGCCCTGTGGATGTCAGGGAGCTGTGCTCACTGTGAGGGATGTCAGATATCTCTCTCTCCCTGGCAGGGCTGAGGACAAACTGTGAGGAGGACACATCAGGAAACAGTAGACTTGGCTTCCTGCTGCTGCTGGGAAGCAAGGTAGTCCAGGGAGGTGATAGCAAAGTGATGGTCTCACTGGGGCCAGGAAAGGGGGGCTGAGGTATAGTGTGGTGAGCAGCATGGCTTGATGGTCAGCCCCACAGGGTCCTTCCTGTGACTGACTAAGGGAACCATAAGATTGGCCCCGTGAGGGGTCTTCTAAAGGAGAACAGCTAAATCCTTGGGTTTCCTGCCTCTCTGTGTGCTGGCCTTTCTGGGTGGTGGCTGCCTCCTTTTAGAGGGTATCTCATCTGATGTCCCTGATGAGGCTCTGATCAGCCCCCCCAATACCTTGCACTGACTCCCCACAATCCATCATTTGCTCCCAGATCTCAGATCCTGCCTCTCTCCTGAACCAGGACTCTGGATCAGGGGCCATGGATTTGCAGAGCCAGGGCTTGGCTTCGGCACCTGACTTACAGGGAGTGGCAGGTCCAGCAGCTCGGGAGGAGTTCAGATCCCTTCTTCCCACCTCTCTCTCTCTTCCTTGTCCGCTTTTCTTTCCCCACAGGCTAGTCTGCCTTAGAGAGGCCCTGAGTCCACTCATTCCCACTCACCAGGCAATGGTCCCAGCCTGGAGCCCCACCCCCCAGCCGAAGAGTCATCTAGGCTCAGATTGTAGCCACTTGTCCTATGCAACACCTTTAACTGTGTCCCACCAGCACTCCATTCCCTTGGTGGACCAAAGCCTTCCGGGTTCCTCCACCTCCCCTTCAATCCATAAAACCCTGGACGGTCCCCCTGCGGCTCTGGGGTGCAATCTCAGCTCCTGACTGTGGCATTCAAGGGCCCCCTCTCCAGCCTCTTCTCCGCCCGGAGCTCCCCTGGGTAGGTAAGGGGGAATTCTTGCAGGCCAAGCGCGTCTGCCACGACCTCCACGAAGCCCTCCAATGCTCCGCAAAAGATAGATCTGGCGTTCTCGGAACTGCTGGGTCTCTGCAGCAGGCCGATATTGAGAAGAGGCCGCGACAGGCTGGAGAGGTCGCCAGCGAGGCGCTCTCGGAGGAGTACAGGAGGGAGCCAGAGCGAGGGTGTGAGCCTGAACCGTGCCCCCAAACCATTCCGCTTCTAGCTTAAGGGTCCCCTGGTAGGAAGAGAGGGACGGGGCGGGGCTTCCGATAGGGGGCGGGGTCGCGGGCCGGGAAGGCTCGGGAGGGGCTGCGCGCTGGCGGGACAGAGACGCTTGGAATCGAGGCGCCTCGCTCTGCCAGCCGGCTCGGCCATCCCCGGCCCTTCGGCACCTGCCGCGCCGCCGACTCCAGATGGGGAAGGACCAGGGCTTCTCTCGGCACTTTAGGTAGCACCCTCTCCGTGTGCCCCCCGGAACTCTGCGCCCTGGGTGCGGCAGACCCACCTCGGGCCGGCCTGAAAGCGGTGGGGCGGGGGCATGGAGGGGCTTTCCAGCCCTGGGTGGGCATCTACTGAGGCTGGGCGGAGCTTGGGTGCTGGGGAGGTTGGAAATAAATGGGGTGCGTGCAAGAGCGGTGAGGTCTGAGTGTTAGGTGCCGGGAACTCGCGCGCAGCCCTAGGAGCTGAGGGTCAGAAGGGAGAATTTAGAATGAAAAACACTCTTCCCTTCCTATGCTGAGTGAGGGGTCAGGCTAGAGGAACCAGACTTGGATCGGGTGCTGTGGGCGAGAATCCAGAACGTCCTGTGTCGAGTGTAGAAGGCGCGACCTCCCCACTGCTGTGCATCCCAGGCTGAATCATCCAGGTGAGCTAGGGCACAGGGCACCCTCCCGCACAAGTTCACCGGATGATGATCAAGGGTGAGACGGAGAAAACAGGACAGGGCCAGGAATGCAGTGGAGAAAGGGCCCTAGGAAAACCCCACGGTGCAAAGTCACTGTGCAGCTCCCCCAGAGTCCTGGGGCCTCAGAGAGGCCAGCTGGCATAGGTGGGACACGGGGTCCTGCATACCCTTTGCAAGGCTGTGGCAATCAGATGGACAGTGAGTGATCCATCTGCAATGGTCAGCTCAGCCCCACTGAACCTGGCTCTGCTGGACTAGCCAATTTGGAGCAGACTCAGGGCTGGGTGACTGAGCCAGGCTGAGCCTCACGGAGCATTCACGGGCACTAGGCTGTGTGTCTGGTTCACCAGGCAGTCTTGGCTTCTGTCCTAGTCCCAAGGGCACCAAGTAGGGAACGGGCCACTGATCTTATTCCCCCTGGGAGGTTGGTGACTCAGCCTGGTCCCCACCTTAGAACTGGCTGCTGGAGCCCCTTGTACAGGTCGGATAATCTCAGCCCTGTGACCCCTTCTGTGCTGGGCACGAGGCAGGCAGACTGGGAAGGTGTGGGTAACATGCACACCAGGCAGGTGAAGATGTCTGGCTCGGAGACCTTGAGTGACCGTCTAGGAAAGAGGCTGAGGCTGCAGGTTTGGGGAATCACTGCGGGTGGGCAGGAATGGCCTCGGCACAGTTGAGTGGGTCTTTCATTCTGGCCTCCTGGTCACCTGGAGTGGACCTTGCTGAGGGCAGAGCCAGCATATCCCCTCTAGGGAGATCTACACCTCTTCCTCACCATGTCTGGCCTTATTTTTCCTGGCTTCAGAGGTGAGGGAAACTGTGAGGGGGACCACAGGACAACCTCAGAGGCAGTGTACTGCAGCTGGGTACAAGGGCATTGCTTCCCTCTCTCTTCTACCCGTCATGCCTTTGGCACTGGCGCTTAGTACAGAGAATGGGGAAGGGAGGCTTGGGATCCAGCCAGGGAGGCCTCGCTAACGTCAGAGTCCCTGCACAGTGCTAATGCTCAGAAGGCTGGGCTCTCGTTCCAGCTGTGGCCGAAGCCAGATGTACAACTCTGGAAGGTTATGGGTCTCCTCTGTGCCTCAGAATCTGCTGGTATGAAGCACAAAGTCCACCCGGATGTTAGCTGCTGTTACACAGAGTTGTAATTGCACTGCAGGAAGATGTGCTGTGTGCTGAGTCCTTGCAGGGGCCAAGCCCTGGCTCGTTAGCACTGGGGCTCACAGCCCAGGAGCAGACCCAGCTTCAGAGAACTCCCTGCCCCACAGAGGAGACCTGGGGATTCCCGCCAGGGTGAGACGTGCGTGGGGGCATCCCTCCCTCACCACCTCCGGGCGACTCGGGGGGAGCAGGAACCGCAGGCCCATCAGCTGAGCCCCCGTGCCAGCCTCACCAAGTGCTCAGAGGATGAAGCTGAAGGGAGTATTGGGTGTGAAGGGGCAGCCCTGGTTAGCTGGGAGCAAAGAGAGTGGGGCAGGTAGGGGCCACAGCCTGGGCAAAAGCTCAGAGGTGGGACCGAAGGTGCCAGTGTGGGATTTCTGGCAAATTCCCAGCACGCAGCTCTACTGCCCAGAGAGGCAGGCAGGACGACGGAGGTGGCTGGAGTGTGGCCTGAAAGGGGCAAAGCGTTGGGCATAGGCTGGTGGAGGAGGACAGAGGCTAGGAGAGAACCATGGACTGGCTTTGGGAGCACTGAGACCCCACAGGGAACAGAGTAACACAGGACAGAATGATCCTGATTTCCCGAAGAAGAGCGAGCAGTCGCCACAGACTTGGTGTGGAGCAAGATGGTTGGGAACTCAAATCTGGGCCCGGGGTGGGAGACGCGGCGCCGGCTGCAGATTCCCCCACCACTCTGGGGCAACAATCAGGACGCTGTCCGGAGCGCTCCCCAACTCTGTGGTCCTCGCCGGCAGGATCTTCATCCCCAAGAAGCATCGGGCGCGCTTCGATGAGGTGGTGTCACAGGGCCTGCTGGGCAAGCTGTGCCGCGCCCGCCGGACGCAGGGCGCGCAGAGGCTGCGCCGGAGCCGCAGCGAGGAGCGGCCCGAGCGCCTCCTGGTGTCCACGCGCGCCAGCGCCCCGCCGCGCCGCCCGGACGAGCCTCCCCCGCGCAAAGCCGCCTCGCTGCTGGGCTGCCGCGTTGGCTCGGGGGGCGCGCGCAGGTACTCCGGGCACACGGGCACTTCTGCCACAGGCTGGGATGGGGGAGTGGGCAGAGAGCATGGGAAGTGGGCATCTGGGGAACAGAGGAAGTTAAGAGAAGCGGCTATGGGACATCACCACCCCCGCACACGCACCCCCTCTCCTGCCTCCCACCCTGTCCCTTCTTTCTCCCCAGGACTGTCCGAGTCTACAAGGGTAACAAGAGCTTTGGCTTCACACTTCGTGGCCACGGGCCTGTCTGGATCGAATCTGTCCTTCCTGGTAAGGACTAAGCAGGTTGTCCAAAGAGTTTGAGGCAGATGCCCGCTGCAGCAGCCCTGGTAATTCTGCCCGCGGAGTCTGCTGTTCAGCCACGCCCCACCCCCCTACAGCAGGTGCCAAATTTATATAGCATGTGCCCTCTGAGTGTCCCAGACCCAGCACCTCTGAGTCAGCCACCTGTCCAAGATGCACGCGACCAGAGATCTGGGTTCTAACCTCTCTGCTCCAATTTCGCTGTCACTGCAACTCGAGCCAAGTCCTAGTCCTGACCCTTCTTTATCCAAAAAAGAGGAGGCCACTTCCTGGGACACTGGAGCTGCCAGGATTGAGCTGGTGCCTGCCCAAGCTGAGCTCCAAGCAGCATGCCCTGCGCATGAGTCCCCTTTGACCTGGGCAGTTGTGGCAGACCAGACAGGAAGCAGGGCCTTCAAGCCTTACCTTCCAGTCCTTGCTCCCCAAATTTGGATTCCTCCTCTCTTTTGAAGCAGCCTGCTCCTTTCTGTTCCTGAATTCCTGGCGTCTTGAAGATAGGAGAGCTTTCCACATGCAGGAATTCTTTCCCTCCCCTCCAGGACAGTGGAGGGGGAGGGGGACTCATTTCCATCGAAGGAGGTCCCAGTGGGGCAGAAAAGTTCCCCTGACATTGAAAGGAGCTCTCCCTCCTTGGAACTAACCACCCCACAAGGTTGGCTCGCCTGCTGTGTGCTGCACCCATCCCTCCTGGAACCCAAGCATGATGCTCCTCTTGGTACCTCCCACATCATCTGTGAGATGGGAAATGTCACAGTCCCTTTGCATCACTCTGAGACCTACTGCTGCTAACTGGCGGCTGCACTTCTTTCCAGATGTGAGCATCAGGGAACTGCTGACCGTTGTGTGAGAAAAAGGCCCAGGGACTGCACCCCTTCCAGACAGGCTATACTGGATTAGCCACCACTGTCACTCTGTCCCCTTCCGATCTCAGGGTGCAGACTTCCCCCAGCCCACCTCTCGCAGGAAATCTTCTCTGATTGTTCTCTCCCTCTCCAGATAATCTCCACAGTATCAAGAGCGAACTTAGCACCGAGAATGTATAATATTTAAGCATTTATCATTTCTTTTACATGTTTCCAAATTTAGCGTGAGGACCAATAACAAAAGAGGTAGAAATAAAAAACTGTACCTACCAGCCTCCCTTCCAGGGTGACCAAGGAAGAGAGTGAGAATTAGCTCCCATATTTTCTGTTTTGTTTTGTTTTGAGTTGTTTTAGTTTTTGGATACAGGATCTCGCTATGTAGTTCAGGCTGGCCTCAAACTTGTGGCAATCCTCCTGCCTCAACCTTCTAAGTAAGTGCTGGCATTATAGGCATGTGACACCACACCTGATTTGCTTTTCATTTTTATTTTGTTTTCTTTGAAGTACTGGAGATCGAAAACAAGCCCTTTATACTGAGCTACATGCCCAGCTCTTTTGTGGGGGGGAGGGGCAACACGGTTTTACTAACTCCCTGAGTCACACAGGCTGGGCTTGAACTGACAGTCTTCCTCCCTGACCCTCACAGTGTGCTGGGATTAGAGGCCTGTACCATCAAGCCCAGCGGCTCTCACATGTTTTAACATACAGGTTTTATCATTATTCAGGCGTAATGAGACCAACAGATTGGGAAAGGTGTGCTTAGGGGGGTCCTTCCCCATCCCTGGCTGGATCTCCTTTTTCACCTGACAGCAGGAGAATGACAGCCAGCCCTGCCAGCTGACCCGCACACCCCCTCTACCTGCTTCCAGGCAGCCCAGCTGACAATGCAGCACTCAAGTCCGGCGACCGGATCCTCTTCCTCAATGGACTGGACATGAGGTCAGGTCCTACCGGAGACATCAGAGCTTGATGATGCCTGTCCCTTGAGACTCTTGCCCTTAGGACATCCAAGCCAGGGTCCCAGTTTCCTCTGACTCTCTGACCCCTGTTGTCTTCCATCTTCCACCGGAGCTCTTCAGTCAGCCCCTCCCACCTGGCCAGGGGGAATGGAAGGGACCATTTGTATCTTGCTGTGGAAGGGAGCTTGGCCTGGGGGTGACATGGGCACAGCTTCCATACCCAGAAAGTTACAGAGTTGGAGAGGCAGGTTCTGGCTATTCTGGCCCAGCTTGTTGTGTGGCCACTGTGGACAGGACAGGAAGGTCTGGCTGGTGGCTGCAGGCAGAATTTACCCACCAAGCCTTCCTGGGCCATTTCTGCTTTGCAGGAACTGCTCACACGACAAGGTGGTGTCCATGCTGCAGGGCAGTGGCGCGATGCCCACGCTGGTGGTGGAGGAAGGTCTTGTCCCATTCACCAGTGGTGAGACTCCCATGCTTCCTGGGCCCCCAGATGTGAGGTTTCCCAGTCTGCAGAGCACTATGCTCTTCCTCTAACTTGCAGTTCCTTTTACCAGGGCTGTCCCCAGGTGATGCTTACAGTCCCCACGCCCAGGGTTCTCCCTTCATCTTGTTCCGAGCTGTCAGGAAAACTGCCCCTGGACAGGGGACTCTGGGTCAACCATGCCTTCCTTGCCTGTGGTCCCAGCAGACTCTGATTCTCTGGATTCCCCCAACCCATCCTCGGCACTTACCTCCCTGCAGTGGGTGGCAGAGATCCTGCCATCCAGCATCCGGGTCCAGGGAAGGACGTTCAGCCAGCAGCTGGAGCACCTGCTCACGCCTCCCGAGCGCTACGGAGTCTGCAAGGCTTTGGAGAGCTTCTTCCAGCACAGGTGGCCGGGCAGAAAGGTGGTGGGACCCTATCCAGGGTGCACCCCAAGGTCCTACCCAGACTCTCCATTCTAGTCTCCCTGGATGAACCTTCTTCCTCCTTTCTCTTGGGAGAAGTTTCAGGAGCAGCTGATGCCAGACACCGCATGTGGGGTGGGGGTGTTGGGGAGCCCTAGGACAAACCTCGACTCCAACACCTCCTAGTTTTGTGACCTTGGGAAAATCACAGCCTTCTCTGGGAAGTGAGGCAGACAGGGACAGCATGTGGGACCTCAAGAGAGCCTCGCCCCGTGGGAATGGCCATAAGCGAGGCCTTTGGGCCGAAAGTAGGGGTGTCTTTCTATACCTCTGCTGCAGCAGGCTGCATTAGTCACCCCCTCAGCCCTTGGGGTCATTATCATGGTCTTGCCAAGAAGCCCTCATTTCTTCATTCCCTTCTGTGTAGCCCCCTACACACACTCCAGGAACATTCACGTGCCAAGCAAGCACTTTACTACTGACCCACCCCCACTTCCTTTTCTTTGGTTCAAACATACCATAGACTTGACCCGTTTAACTGTGCAATTCAGAGATTTTTTTTTTTTTGGTAATTCAGAACTGTGTGTAATCATTGGGCCACTGGTGGTGGCGCATGCCTGTAATCATAGCACTTGGGAGGCAGAGGCAGGAAGAACACTGTGAGCCTGAGGTCAGCCTGGACTACATAGTGAAATCCTGTTTCAAAAAACAAAACAAAACAAAACACACACACAAAAACCAAATATGTGTAATTGCTACAGTTGATTTTAGAATTTCATCACATGAAAAAGCCTGTCCCTTTCACTATGACACTTCCATACACACTTTTTTTATCTCTACCCCCTAACCTGAAGCAACCAATAATCTCTGTCTCTGGATTTTCTAATCTGGACTTTCATATGAGTGGAATCAGGTAATATGTGGACTTCTGTGCCTGGATTCTTTCACTCAGCATCATATTTTTTTATTTGCTTCTTGTGTCTCTTTGTTTAGCATCATAGTTCTTTGTTCGGCTCTACCTCATTTTGTCCATCCATTTGTCCAGTGGTGCATGTGTGGGTAGTTCTAACCTGCATTCCTTTTTGGCTGTGATTTCTCTCCCATTTCTCCCCACTAGTCTGGCAAGTAGACTGGGGTTTGTTTGAAGGTATTCTTCAGAAGGGTCTATTGCCAATGATGTGATGAGTTTTTCTTTCACATCATTGTTGTATTATGTTGCTGTATTGCCTTCTGTGTCTGACTTTTCCTCCAAGTACCCTGTGTTTAGTTCTGTCCATCTTTGGGTCTGTGTATGCAATACATTTAATAGTATCGGTTATAATTGCAGACAAATTCCCAGAAGTTGAAGCACTATCTGTGCTTTTATTTTTAGTGGTCTTTTTGGGGAAGGGGGGTGCTGGAAATGGAACTCAGTGTCTTCACACTGAGCTACACCCTCAGCCTTTGTGTTTGTTTGCTTTTAATTTTTGAAACAGTTTCTCACTAAATTCCTCAGGCTGCGCTTGAACTTGTAATCTTCTCATCTCAGCCTCCATGAATGCTGGGATTTGAGGATGTACCAGCACACCCAGCTCTTTGATTTTGAACATTGTAAATATCTTACCCCATTTGTTCTATTACAGTTCTGTTTGTGTCTAGGTTGTACTTCTTTGAACAAATGTCCTTGACTCTGTATAATCAAACTCACCACATTTTTGGTCTTATAGTTTTGAAATGTTAAGTCCTTTTCTGCCCATAGGTCAAAAATACTCTCTTAATTTCATAATTTTGCCTTTCATCCAGCCAGAGTTCACCTCTATATGTGGTGTTAGGTAAAGACCCAGTTCCAGAAGCCAGTTGTGGTGGTGAAAGCCTGTAATTCTAGCACTTGGGAGGCTGAGCCAGGAGAATTGCCATGAGTTCAAGGCTAGCCTGGGCTACATAATGATTTCAGGGTCAACCTGGACTATGTAGCAAGATCCTGTCTCAAAACAAATAACAGGCAGTGGACCAGATTTTAGCCCCTAGGCCATAGTCTCCTAGTCTGTGATACAGTGAGTCCATCTCCACAATGTACTTTATATGTTTTAATCTTCATAACAGTTCTATGTGCCAGGTGCTATTTTTATCCCCGCTTGACAGATGAAGAAACTGAGACACAGAGAAGTTAAGTCACTTGAGAAAGGTCACTTAGCTGGTAAGCAGCAAAGCTGAGATTTGAAGCTGAGAAGTTCCCAGAGCCTGCCTACCCTGTCCATTGTGCTATCTTTCGAGGTTGAAGCAGAGGCTAAATTCTGTGGCCTGGAAGTGCCACTTTGCCCACCCCATAATTACCAGGCATCCCTGATTCAAAGCCCTTGCTCCTACACCCTCCTCAGGAACATCGACACTCTCATTGTCGATGTCTACCCAGTGCTGGACACACCTGCCAAGCAGGTACTTTGGCAGTTCATCTACCAGCTGCTGACTTACGAGGAGCAGGAACTGTGCCAGGAGAAGATTGCGTGCTTCCTGGGCTACACAGCCATGACAGGTAAGCAACCCCTTCCCCTGCCTTGCCCCTCCCTGTGGCTGCCAGCTGCTCAGCTCTGTAGGTAAACAGACACCTGTTCTTACCTGTGAGCTCTCATAGCTGACCCTAGCCCTCCCACCAGAGATGTGTCAGGCAAATACACACTCAGCACACTGGGGTTTGGCCTGTGCTTGGCCTTAAGGATGTACCTGCATGCCTGGCCCCCATGCGGTATAAACCGAGACTTAAGACTCTCACCTCCTGGGTCTCAGGAGTCTTATGAACAAAATGAGAGTAATTACAATGGTTTTCTGTGCACCCTGGCAGGTATGTAATGGATGGAGAAATTCACACTGATGCCAGCACTCTGGGAGGCTAAGGAGGGAGGACTGGGAGTTCAAATCTAGTCTGGGTAATTTAATCACATAGTGAGACCTTGTCTCAAAATAAAAACTGAAAAAGGGCTGAAGCAGGTATAGTGGTACACACCTGTAATCCCACCACTTGGGATGCTGAAACAGCAGTATCACTGTGAGTTTGAGGCTAGCCTGGCTACATAGTGAGTAACCTACCCTGAACTACACAGCAAGGCCTTGTCTCCAAAAAAGAAAGAAAAAGAGAGAGAGGGAGAGAGGGGGGAGAGAGAAAGGCAGGAAGAGAAGGAAAGAGAGAAAGAAAGAAAAAGAAAGAAAGAAAGAGAGAGAGAGAGAGAGAGAAAGAAAAGAAAGAAAAAGAAAGGAAGGAAGGAAGGAAGAAAGGAAAGGAAGGAAGGAAGAAAGACAAAGGAAGGAAGGAAGGAAGACGAAGGAAGGAAGGAAGGAAGGGGAAAAGTTCACATGATCATTGTTTGTAGATAGACCAGCCCCATGCCACCCAGATCCAGAGCATGTGGTTGGCCATTGCTGGTGATGGGCTCCAGCACACAGCACACACATATGCTGCCTCCCAGTGAGAGTGTGCTTTTGAGTGCCCGCAAAACATGTGCTTCCTGGTTCACACCTGGTAAAGGGAAATGATGTTGAACCCTGTGAATTTACCTGCATGGACACTCCACACCGGTAGCACTCCCTGAAGATCTGTTTTTCAGACCTTGTGTGCCCAGTGTCCCTAGTCCTGGGTGCTCACAGTTTGCTGTAGAGGGCCAAGAGCTTTAGCAAGTAGTGCAGGGTCTGTGCTGGGCAGCACACATCCAGACTGAATTTGCCTCCATCTGAAATCTTTCATTTTGCCCAACAAGCTGCTCTGGGCAGCAGTGACAAGTTTAGCCCAGCACTGGCACTGGGACCCTGGAAGCCCGGGCCCCTGAGGAAAGCACTGCTGGGGAAAAGGCTGGGACACCCCCCACCCACCAGCTCAGGCCCTCCTCAGGTTCCTGGAGCTTGGTTTCTGGGCCCTGCTTTTCCTGATGGGGGACATCCTGGGGGTCAGCAGGGAAGGGCCCTGTGTTACTGCAGATGGCTTCTGCCCTCACCCTTCTTGTTTTTTTGGAGGTGTAGAGGACAAGGCTCCCATCTCACCTCCACTTCCTACAGCAGAGCCGGAGCCTGAGCTGGATCTAGAGCCTGAGTCTGAGCTGGAGCCAGAGCCCACACCAGAGCTCCAGCCTCGGAGCTCCCTGAGGGCCTCCTCCATGTGCCGCCGCAGCCTCCGATCCCAGGGCTTAGAGGCCAGCCTCAGCTGTGGTAAGGCCCAGATGGAATGTGAAGAAAGTTAGAGGTCAGACTGGGGTGTAGAACAGGGGAAGGGAACATAACTAGAACCTTTGCAGTTAAGTTCTAGTGTTTAATGAGTCTGATGGCAAAATAATGAATAATTAGGCAGAAATGAGGCTTAGAGAAGAAGCTGAGCTTAGGCCTGATCTATGCTACTCTGGGCAGCAAAGACAGCAGATTGGAGCTTGCCACAGCTTTTATTCAACACCTTTGGAGCCAGCAATGTTACAGGTCACTCAGAGGGCAGTAGTTTTGGTACATCAGGAGTAATAAATGTAACAGGTCACTCAGAGGACAGCATGTTCAGTACATCGGAAAAATAAGGAATTACATAGGGGAAGGTCCCAGTGTAGTTCTTCCCTGGAGCATCACAGCATCTGGGACCATTGGAGTCTTTGTTGTTGTTCCTAGAGGTAAAGATAAAGAGCCAAGTCCTCTGGTCCACATATGTCATAACTGGTCTTTGGGCAGAAAAGTTTGGCCCAGTCATAATCCCAATTATCCAATTAATTTTCCCAAATAGGATTTTCCTGACACTGGGCCTCATTTTCCCACCTGCCAAATGGGCTTGGTGAGATGAGATATTGACAGGACTAGGAGTCAGCAGGGCTGGACAGTGGCCTCTCTGGGTTGCATAGTTTGTTGAATCTGGACCAGGCCTGAGCCTTAGGCCTCAGAGTAGAAGCTGGGCATGTTGTCACGTGCCTATAATCATAGCACTGGCAGGCTGAAGCAGGAGAGTCACAAATTCAATTTGAGCCAGGGCAACTTAATGACTTAGCAAGACTCTATCCACAGAAGGAGGGTGGGCTGGGCCTTGTAGCTCAGTACAAGGACCTGGGTTAAATTCCTGATAACACAAAGGACAGAGAGAGAAAAAAAAAAAAAAAGCTCAGATGTGGTAACTAGATCTCCATGGCAACCTCCTGGCAGGTCCCAGCGACTGCCCTGAGATGCCTCTTCCTCTGATCCCAGGCGAGCGGCAGGCAGGTGATGGCACATCCCTCCCCGAGACCCCCAACCCCAAGATGGTGAGTCCTTTTCCCAGCCTTCTAGATAGGGTCAGTATGGGTGGGGACTGGGGGGACGAATGGGGCAGGGCCCACCCCAGGCCAAGGCCTCCTAGGGGCTATTTCAGGCCTGAGATAAACACCCAGACCTGGCCTCTGCGGCCCTGATGGCACCTCCTGGGGATAATCATGGCTGACTGGACTCACCCACCTTCCCCAGATGTCAGCTGTCTATGCAGAGCTGGAGTCTCGACTGAACAGCAGCTTCAAGGGGAAGATGGGGACCGTGTCCAAGTCCCGGGCCTCCCCCCCAGTCCCCAGCCTGGTGGGCCCAGCAGGTAAGGCCTCAGCTGGCCCTGCGTCCTCAGGGTGTGCTGGCCTCTGTCCCTGTGGCTGTTCGTCTGAGGGTCATCCCTACCTTGGGCACCCCTGGAACTTCCTCTTTGCTCTGTGGCCACAAGACTGGGTTGTGGAGGACACCGGAGGCCTCCCTTCATGGATAGGACTCGCTATGGCCAGGCCTGTCCCAGTCCCTTGTCCTTTGTGGATCTCACCCAGGCCATTGATCTGGAATAGCAGAAAACTGCCCCCAAGGAAGTGCCTGGATCAACTAGTGACCCTTGTATAAATTAAGAAGTGCATGCAGTGGTCCACAAGCAGCCCAAGTGGGAAGATGGTTTTCTGGGTATGGGAAATGCCTTCCACCCCTTGCCTGGGGCCTAGAGAGAGCCCCTCCCTCCTTTGAGATGGGTCTCTGGTGAGACTTCTGGGATGTATTCCCGGAGGAGCTGGGGTCTGGCCTGATGTGAGGACAAGTGATGCCCTCCCCACCACTAGCTTGGTCCTCTAGTCACCCTTAGAGAGGATGATGGGTGGCAGGGTAACCAGCCTTCTCTGTGTGCCCAGGGAAAAGGTGTGTCCAGTACAGAGCCCACCCACTCCAGGCCCTCCCCTCCAGCCTGCTCCAAAGCCCTGGTGTTGGTGGGAGAGGGGTCCTCATGCTCCATCTCCTGCATCCCCCACGCAGCGCCCAGGACCTTGTCCAACATCTCATGGCCCAGCGAGCGGCTCTTGCCCTCCCCCTGCTACGACCCGCTGTGCTCAGGGGGCCTGGCCTCCCCCAGCAGCTCTGAATCTCACCCCTACGCCAGCCTGGACAGCAGCAGGGCACCCTCCCCTCAGCCAGGCCCTGGGCCTGCCTGCCCTGACAGCCCCCCCAGCCCTGACCTGGCCCGGCCACCCAGCCGCAGGAAGCTCTTCACCTTCTCACGCCCCGTGCGGAGCCGTGACACAGATCGCTTCCTGGATGTACTGAGCGAGCAGCTGGGCCCCCGGGTCACCATCGTGGATGATTTCCTGACGCCTGAGAATGACTATGAGGAGGTGGGTATGATGCCAGAACGGAACTCTGCTGGGGGAATAGTGTCACTGCTTCTATAAAAGGCCTAGTGCACACCTGAGCATAGTGATGCACTCCTGGAATCCCAGCACTCTGGGAGGCTGAAGCAGGAGGATTGCACGTTCAAGCCCAGCCTGGGCCACTTAGTAATTTGGTGAGAGAATCCCCAGTCCCAGGGGGAAAATAGTCTTCTTCCCTCCATATCTCCCTCTTGCCAGTTCCCCACCTGCTTCCATCTCTCCTGTGGTCTGTCTCAGGCTACCCTAGTCGCTGGCTGGAGCTACTCCAAGCCTTCTTTCCCTGTTAGAGGCTGTCCTGTCCTTTGCCTGAGGCCTCCTATATAATGTGTGTCTCAGGTTACCCCTTCCTCAGCCCAGGGTACCACCCACTGAGACTCAGGCTAAGCTACCAGGCCCTTCCATTCCTTTTCCCAGATGATCCCATCCTTTGCATACGGCTACCCCATCAGCCAGACTCAAATCAGCCCATGTGTGGTCCCAGGCTCACCTCCACCCTCCCTGAGTCGCCTATTGCAGCCTCAAGCTAACCTGCCGCATAGTCTTATCTCTGGCCGGGCTATCCCACGGTCCCTCTCTGGCCTCCCTAGCATCTCACACCCACCAGCCTGCCCTGGACTCTGTGCACAGCCCTGCCCTGCCCTCTTTGGCTCTCCCCCTAGATGAGTTTCCATGATGACCAGGGGAGCTTTGTCACCAACGAGCGGAGCAGCGCTAGCGAGTGTATCAGCAGCAGCGAAGAGGGCAGCTCCCTGACCTACTCCTCCATCTCAGACCACATTCCACCACCACCACTCAGCCCCCCACCGCCCCCGCCCCTGCCTTTCCATGACCCCAAGCCCAGCTCCCGCGCCTCTGACACACCCAGGGGCGCCCCTCAGGCCCTGGCTAAGCCCCTTACCCAACTCAGCCACCCAGTTCCTCCTCCACCCCCACCTCCCCTACCCCCACCTGTGCCCTGTGCACCCCCCATGCTATCCCGGGGCCTGGGTCACCGGCGCAGTGAGACCAGCCACATGAGCGTCAAGCGCTTGCGGTGGGAACAGGTGGAGAACTCAGAAGGCACCATCTGGGGGCAGGTAAGTGACCTGTTCTGAAGTGGGTGGCCTGGGCAGCAGCTGGAACATTCCCTGGTCCTCCCCACTGGCACACAGGAGGGGAAGCCCAGCCCAAGGGCACACCCACCCTTGCTGATCTATCCTGGCATTGAAGCCAATCTGTGTCCCTAAGCCCAAGACACTCTGGGGATATCTGGAAATGCCACTTTCTTGAGGGCAGGCTGATTCTTTAGGCTCTTAAAGGATAGATGATCTAAACTGCCCTTCGCCCGATAACTTGGATGACTTAGCTTCCTCCTGCTCTTGGCTTCGTCCCTGAGCTTGGTGGTTGTTCAACCTCCAGATCCCAAGGCAGCCCTCAGAGAGGGGCTGGGGAGGAGAGGGAGTTTAGCTGCTTTCCTCCTCCAACTCTGAGCTTCCACTCTCTCACAGCTCGGGGAGGACTCTGACTATGATAAACTGAGTGATATGGTGAAATACCTCGACCTGGAGCTCCACTTCGGCACCCAGAAACCTGTCAGTGAGTGTCAGCAGGTCCTGAGGAAGGTCCAGATGCCACAACCCGTACCATCCTCGGCTTAGAGTCCCCAAGGCGACTCTGGCTGGCACTTACCTAATATGTCTCCAGGCCTCTAAGCCCTCACTTAGTTTTTCCCAAATCAGAACGGAGATAGTAACAATGACTGGCAATTGTTTAGATGCTCTCACTTCTAAATTAACCCCTTGACAACTCTATGAGTAGATTCCAAGATCACCTCCACTTCCTAACGAGGAAATGCAGAGAAGTTGGGTAACTTGCTCAGAGTCACACAAGCAGAATAGGGGGAAGAGAAGGCGTCTGCAATACCTCTCCCAGTCTCCTCTCCCCTCTCCCCCTGCTGCGGATCGCTCTAGAGTGGTTGAGTGGGATGCCAAGCATCCAGGGCTACTGCCTGTGGTCAGCGGTCTCAGAATGGAGGAGAGGGGCTCAAGACTCATCTGAATGTCAAGAGCTGGTTGATTTACATGCTTTGCTACCTCAGTCCCTAGGGCCCAAGGAAGAGAGGGCATTTGAGGTGCCAATGGGGGCATGGTCATCTCTCCCACTAAACGTGTTGAACTAAACTTAAGGATCCACAGGCAGGAGGTTGAAAATGAAAGGAGTCTAGAGATCAGAGCTGATTTCAGAAAAAGTGATTTTTGGGGAGAAGTGTCTCTGGCCACTGGTTGGGGGCACACCTTTGCAGGGCCTCGCCGTGGCAGCCCCAAGCCCAAGCCCAAGCAATAAACTGCCAAGTTTCCCTTCCAGAGCCTGTTCCCGGGCCTGAGCCCTTCAGAAAGAAGGAGGTGGTGGAGATCCTGTCGCACAAGAAGGCCTACAACACCTGTAAGAGCCCAGAGAATCCCAGGGAGTCTAGGGCCTCCTCTTTGTGGGCCACAGAGCTTGAACCCACTTGGGTGGATGACAGAGATGAGATTATGGAGGCCTGGATAACTGTATGGATGGTGGAAAGTTCCCTCCTAGGCCCTACGGCTACTGAATCCCACCTGGGGCCTGTGTGGGCCTTGGCTGCACCCTGCATTGACCCCACCCTCTGCAGTCGTTTCCCCAGCTCCCCATCTGCAACCTCTGCTCTTGAAGACCTATTCCTAGGCCCTGGGCCCATCCAGCTTCTTGCTCTTCTACGACCCCACAGTCACCCTCAGAAGAGCTCTGGGACCCCACCCCCACCCCCAGCAGGGTCCGCCTCTCCGAGACCCCGCGCCAAGCCCCGCCCCTCCCGCTCCCGCTCCCGCTCCCGCTCCCGCTCCCGCTCACTCGCGGCCCCGCCCACAGCAATCCTCCTGGCACACCTGAAGTTGAGCCCCGCCGAGCTTCGGCAGGTGCTTATGAGCATGGAGCCCCGGCGCCTGGAGCCCGCACATCTGGCGCAGCTGCTGCTCTTCGCGCCCGACGCCGACGAGGAGCAGCGCTACCAGGCCTTCCGAGAGGCACCTGGCCGCCTCAGTGAGCCCGACCAGTTCGTCCTGCAGGTGCCGCGCCCGCGACCCCGCCTCCGCCAGGGCTCCCGCTGTGGCCGCGCTACCTGTGTTTCGCGCTCCCTCGGTACTGCCACCGCGCTCAGGCGCGAGTTCCAGTTGATAAATTTGATTTCTTTCGATACTGAGGGTTGAACCTAGGGCTTTCGCACTGGACTACGTCCTCAGAGCTTCCTCTATTTTGGGGGGCGGGGGCAACGGGGATCGAATTCATGATCTTGTGCTTGCGAGGCAGGCACCAGAAACACTAAGCTAAATCCCTTGCTCCCTCTTCACTTATTTTTAATTTTGAGGCAGGGTCTCTGTAAATTGCCCAGTCTGGCCTCTACATTTTGATCTTCCTGCCTCAGTTTTCCAGAGGCTGGGATTATAGATGTTTGTCATCACGCCCAGCTAGTTAAACAATTTAAATAACTAAGTCTCACCCAAAACAAAGTAGATGGGGATGACAGCGCCCCCTGGGGGCCAGGTTTACTTTTCCTAAAGGTGCACCAGGCCCGGGTACCCAGGAGAGCCCCACCCCAGGTGGGGGCTGGATGAATCCTGGTTCCCTTGTGACAGATGCTGTCAGTACCTGAATACAAAACCCGCCTGCGAAGCCTCCACTTCCAGGCCACCCTCCAGGAGAAGACAGAGGAGATCCGAGGCAGCCTGGAGTGCTTGAGACAGGCATCCTTAGAGCTCAAGAACAGCCGGAAGCTCGCCAAGATCCTGGAGGTCAGAGTGCATGCCCTCCCTGGTCATCTCACCCACTCCTCTGCCCTAGGGCTTCTGGCCTGGAGACCCAGTCTGGGGTGGATGGGTGGGTGTCTGTGTGAGCACCTGGGCACTGTCCACCTGTCTACCTTCCCACAGTTTGTGTTGGCCATGGGCAACTATCTCAATGACAGCCAGCCCAAGACCAACAAGACCACAGGCTTCAAGATCAACTTTCTGACAGAGGTGAGAACCATTCAGGGGAACTGAGCTGAGTCCAGCTAAGACTTGGAGGCAAAGCTCAACTCAATTTGTGACAAAGGAAAGGAGAGAACAAGTGACCAAGCATGGGCCTCCGCCCAGGGATAAAGCTGGCTTACAGGGCCCAGGATGTAACTGTGGCAGGGTGGGAACAGAGATGGCAAAGCTGGCTTCTCAGCTAAGTCTCGCGATCTCAAAAAGGTGGAGTTGGGGAGGAGACTTAGAAAAGTGTCTGAGGCCAGGATTTGAGCCAGGCATGGTGGTGGCACTTGTAACCCCAGCAGTCTGGGAGGTTGGGGCATGAGGATTACGAACGAGTTCCAATCCATCCTGGGGAACTGGGCAATTTAGTGAGACCTGATCCCAAAACAAAAACTTAGAAATGATATAGCTCAGTGTGCAGGTCCTAGGTTCAATTCCCCAGAAAAGGAGTTTGTGCCAGAGTTTTCAGAAGCTGAGAGCATGTACTCAGGAGTCTGAGGGAGTTCTTGAGGATGTATATTTGGGGTCACTTGCAGCTGAACTCCACCAAGACTGTGGATGGGAAGTCCACCTTTCTGCACATCCTTGCCAAATCACTGAGCCAGCACTTCCCTGAACTCCTGGGCTTTGCTCAGGACCTACCCACAGTGCCCTTGGCTGCCAAAGGTAAGTTGGGTGCACGGGCAGGGACGCAGATGCAAGTTATCTATCCTGGCCTGCAAATGTGGGCCGATGAGGCTTTGGTCCCCTTCCTTACAGTAAACCAACGCGCCCTGACCGGTGACCTGGCTGACCTCCATGGTACCATCAGTGAGATACAGGGTGCCTGTCAGAGCATGTCCCCCTCCAGTGAGGACAGGTTTGCTATAGTCATGGCAGTATCCTCTGAGCCCCTCGCTGGACCCCGGTGTCGTTAGGTGGTAGACTATGGCTCCAGGGGTGGAACTCATGACTTTACACTTGCCGAGCATGCACTGTGCCGCTGAAGTAAATCCCCAGCCCAGCACCCATATTTTTGCAGCTGTGGAGACCAAGGTTATTCAGGTAGGGGTTAACGTGCATCCTAGCACCCTGCAGTCCAGGGAACCTCCCTGTGCCCATGCATTCAGCTGGAGGTCTCTAGAGAGAATGGATGGCCATTCAAGGGCAGCCATCTATAGAGGGACTGGAGCTGACCAATCAGACAGGCATAGGTTCAGACTGCAGTTTTTGTTTTGGGGTTTTTTTTTTTTTTGAGACAGAGTCAGGATGTGCAGTTCAGGCCTTGAACTCACTGTGGAGCCCTGGCTGCCCTTGAACTCATGTCAACACTCCTCCCTCAGCCACCTGGGTGCTGGAATTACAGATGTGTGGTACCACACCTGGCCTTACACACCACCCTTTCGGAGGCTGAGGCAAAAGGATCCCAGATTCAATCCCAGCCTGGGTGATTTAGTGAGACCTGATGTCAAAATCAAAGGAGAAATGGGTTATGCAGTGTGAAGGGCATGGGTTTTGTCCCCAGTACCACCCCCAATGTGTACACTCAGGCCAGATGGGAGGGCCCCGGGGTGGCTGACCCTTTCCTTAACCAAGGCCGCCAGTCCTTCTTGGAGACGGCCCAGCCTGCATTGCGGGCCCTGGACGGGCTGCAGCGTGAGGCCATGGAGGAGTTGGACAAAGCATTGGCCTTCTTCGGGGAGGATTCCAAGGCCACCACCTCGGAAGCCTTCTTTGGCATCTTTGCAGAGTTCATGAGCAAGTTCGAGGTGAGCCAGGCTGAGGCCTAGGGGAGGGACCCCTAGGGAGGTCAAAGCCACAGGCCCGGAAAGGTCGCTCTCCCTGACGCCCCACTCCCCCACTCGGAAAGGGTCCCAGGAAAGTGTTTTCGGTTCTGGAAGCCTGGCATGGAAGGCAGAGCAGCGATGGCTGCCTGGAAACCGATGGCCTGCTCTGCCTTGTGTTCCCTCCTGCAGCGAGCTCTCAGTGACCTGCAGGCCGGGGAGGGCCTGCGCAGCTCCGGGATGACTTCGCCCCTGGCCTGGTGACGGCGGCCACGCCGCGTCCTCTGCGGCCTGAGAGAAGAGACCAATGCCGGAGAGGGCGGCGGGGACGCCGCCGAGGTCCTGGGTGCTGATCTGTGGAGCGACGGGCCTGGCTGCGGGCTGGCTTCAGCCCACGTCTCCAGCTACCTCTGCCACCTGGGCCTCCCCCTGCCCTGCTGTGTCGGTGGGCCGCACGAGCTGGGGGTGTCTAACCCAGTGGTCCATGACCCTGGCCAGGCTGCACCCTGCTCCGCGCCCCACAGGCTTCCTGCACGCTTCCCCAGCAGGCGGAATAAAGAGCTACTGTGCGCAACAGGCACAGAGGACCAGGGGCGGGTTGCTAAGGGATTGTAGGAGACCTGTGGGCTAGAACCTGCTTTCTGAGCCTTCTTGGGGTGGCCCTCTTGCAGGAGAGCTAGGAGACGCTTGCTCAACAAGCCAGCGCCGGATGGGTCCTTGACCAGCCAGAAAGAGGGCAGCCAACAGGCAAGAAAGCCTGCATTCTGACACCCCGGGAGCTGGCAAACTGAGCCTCATTTTTGTTTTGTTTTGTTTTGAGACAGGGTCTCACTATGTAGTTCAGTCTGGCCTTGAACTCACCATATAGCCCAGGCTGGCCTCGAACTTGCAGTGATCCACCTGCCTCAGCCTCAGAAGTGCTGGAATTATAAGCAAATGCTACCACACCCAGCTTCAAACCTGGGAGACCAGGAGACGAGCAATCAGTGAGAGATGTAGGGAAAAACTGGAGTCAGAAGACCTATTCCATTAGACTTCAGGATGGAAACATAAAGTTTTGTTTTGCAGGGCTGGAGATAGAAGGTCTTTGCCCATGTCAGGCAACTGCTGTGCCAGTGAGCCATATCCCAGCCCCTCAGAATTGAGGTTTTGATCCAGTGAATAAAATCAAATTCACTTTAGAGATGATCAGATCAGGGGAGGCTTGGAGCAGGATGGGGATCTTTCAGGTAAGGGCAGAGAGAGCAAGATGTTTGGGTGGCAAGTGAGCAAGACTTGGTGACCACTTGTCAGTTTCCTTAGCTGGATGTGCAGGAATGATCCCTGGAATGGGCCACGTGAGCAGGGCAGGCTTGGGGACAGACCACACAAACTAGGACATGAGCAGAATTTTAGGGGGCACTTTATGTGCTGGAGGTAGAGAAAGGATGCCAGGAGTGTGTGGAGAAATGAGCAGGGAGTGGAGCAAATTGGTTTCAAAGCTGTTGGTTTTTTTCTTGGATTTTTGGCCTCCCGTCCCAATCAAACGGCCAGTGTGGCTTCTGGGAAGAATTCGGGACCCATTTGGTTTTTTCCTATCTTCCACAGACTTCCTCTTTGAGTCCATGTATGTACATTATTTGTTCCCCACTCAAAACTCCATGTAAAAATGTCTAAATGAAAATGTATACTTCAAGGAGAAATCTGGGTATCAGGGTGTATTTCTCCCCAGCAGCTCTTGCTGGATAGTTTCTACAAGTTCCTAATGCCCTTGTCTCTGGGAAATATGTCAGGTCAATTAAATGCCTGTGTGAGATCTGTAGAGAGGATAGACCCCACCAGGCATGATCTCCATTCCCTAGCTAGCCCAGAGGCATTTTCCTGAAAGTTAGAAGCATGTGCCTCTCCAGGAGACCACCACCCCAGGACTCACTAAGGATTTTTCCTATTCGCCTTTTATCTGCCACATATTTCCTCCAGTGGTGCTGTGTAACAAACTATCCCCAGAGTTAAAATGAATCATGAATCTGAATTAACAAGGCAGTTCTGGCCTGATCTGGGCTCAGTGGACACATTCATGTATCTCCAGTCAGTGTGAGTCCATGATATAGCTGTGTTGACTGGGATTCCCTTCCTTGTTTGGAGATTTGGCTAAGAAAGTTGGAACAAGAGCTGGGGATTTAGCTCAGTGGTGCTGCACTTGCCTCACAAGTGTAAGGTCCTGAGTTCAATCCCAGGGGTGGGGTGCTGCAGCCCTACATACTTTCTCATCCTGCACCCAGATAGCCAGCACCCAAATGAATATGCAGACAATGCCACTGAATGCCTGAGCTTAGGCTCAAGACTCTTGCAATCACTTCCAGCATGTTCTGTTGTCAACACCAATAACATGAGCAGCTCAGCTCCTAGGGAAACAGAAGTGGACACCACTCTTAATAGGTGATACTACAAAAATCACATTGAACAGGGTGTGGATTTAGGGATGGATGGAAACTCAGGGACATTTTTGCAAGCAGTATACTATGCACCCCGTGGGCCAGGCACTCAGATGCAGAGCTCTGATTCCTCCAAATTCCAGGTGGCCTCGTCCTGCCCAGTCCTAGCACTGCTCTGGTAACTCATCATCAGGTGTCATCCAGGTAGCACATTTGCCTCATCTCATCACATGTGCACCACCTGACTCCTCCCAGAGACATTGCAGTGGACAGTGATAGACTGTGCCTGCTTAGCAATCAGTCTCATTCTCCTGAGAAAAGCTCTCTGTTTTCCTCTGGAAAAATATCCCACTCTTATCACACCCGGCACTGTGCAGGTTGGATTTGGGTGACTTTGTGTCTGGCTGGGCAGCTCAGAGTCAATGTAAGACTCAAGCGGAGACTGTTGGAAAAGAGAAGCTCCATATTCTTTGGAATTGTTTGGTGTATAGACATAAACCTGGGCGGAGCTGACTCAATTGTGAAACCAAGAGAGGAGAGAACATTACCATGTATGTCTCTGTCCCTGGATCCAACCACACCTGAAGCTGAATTCGGAACTTGTCAGTTTCTGAGTGATTAAATTCCCCATCCATTTTAAATTTTGAAAATTGATTTAAACTTCTTGGTTTAAGTTGGTTTGAATTGGTTTCTGTCACTTGCAGCCTCAAGTGGGTTGATAAACACATTCACCAACTATTCATTGATCTGTCTTTATTCATACATATATTCACCAATATTTTTTAAAATAGTACTGGAGATTGAACCCAGGACCCTTATATTGAGATACATCCTAAGCTTTTTATCTTTTATTTTGAGACAGAGTGTTGCTCAGTTAACCTGTGTTGGGCTCGAATTTGGGATCCTCCTGGCTCAGTTTCCCAGAATGCTGGAATCAAATTCAGGAGTGTGCTACTATACCTGGCATGCCAGAACCTCTGATGTGTGCCAGGCCCAGTGCAAGGTGCAAACATCTCATGGGTTAGTCTCTACATTTAGATTCCTATGTGTTATAGCAGTTCTACCCCAAAGTCATGCAGTCTCTTTTTTTTTTTTTTTGGTTTTTGAGACAGGGTCTCACTTTGTAGTTCAGACTGGCCCTGAGCTCACTATGGTGCCCAGGCAAGCCGCCGCGAACTCAGCAATCCTCCTGTCTCTGCCTCCCGAGTGTTGGGATGACAGGCGTGAGCCACCACGTCCGGCATTGTGGTATGTGGTGTTGATTGTTGGTGGGTGTGTCTCCACGCCCAGCATTATATGTGGTTACCAGGGATCAAACTCAGGACCTTGTGCTTGTGAGGCAGGCACCGGAACCACTGAGCTAACCCTCC
>PVIC010025666.1:0-25087 GCA_004025085.1 Thryonomys swinderianus
GCAAGCGCAAGGACCTGAGTTCAATCCCCGGTTACCACATATAATGCTGGGCGTGGTGGCTCACGTCTGTAATCCCAGCACTCGGGAAGCAGAGACAGGAGGATTGCTGAGTTCGCGGTGGCTTGCCTGGGCACCATAGTGAGCTCAGGGCCAGCCTGAACTACAAAGCGAGACCCTGTCTCAAAAAGAAAAAAAAAAAAAAAAAAAAATTTCAAGACCTCAAGGCTTTGTGAAACCAAACCACAGTACACTGAGGAAAGGGTCTACGTGACATAAGCAAAGAAACTAATAACTAAGAAAGTGAAAAGTCTATTGTGAATACTGTCTGAAAATCTTGTCACTGGGTGTAGTGACGTCCAACTGTGACCAGGACTATGGAGCTGAGACCATGAGATCACAAAGGACTGCTGCGTTGAGCTGTTGCATTTGGGGCCAGCCCGAACTACCTAGTGAGACCCCACCTCCGAACAGAACCAAAAGTTAGTTAACAACCCTGACTTACATACAAAGCTTAGCACAAACTTGGCACACAGTAACTGGTCAATAAGCACTAGTTTGTTCTTATTCTTTCCCAAGTGGCCAGTTAAGACAATATACCATAAAATAGGTAACTTGATTATACTAAAGCTTTTATGAATCTGTTTTTTACCGGGACAACCCTTAACTTCCAAGTCACCAGTACAGTTCCAGAAACACTTAGTATATTTTTTTAAAACACGTAACACATTTAACAGAGAAAGACAATATACCACCTTTCCTGCATATTTCAAAGAATTATCTTCCAAGTTCCACATGTCTTTTCCCAGCACCTTCAAAAGTGTAAGTCCTAAAAAAGATTTTTCTTTTAAAACTCTTTTGTGCAATGGTCAATCCCTTTGGCAATAACAATACCTTTAGTAAAGCTACATATCCTCATAAAAGTACTCTGTAATCACAATGGTTCATTATGTGAACAGCAGTGAAAGGTTTAATCACAGGATATGAAGTTACGAGAGGAAACAGGTACAGTGTCGAATCAAATGGTCAAATTGAGAATCTCAATGTTACCAATAAAGCAAAGTAAATTTTTAAAAGTTCCATTACCTACTTCTCCATACAGAGTACTTGAACAGTGTCCATGGCAGGGACCCCTTTCGGCTTCCAGAGTGAGTTAGTCATTCAATAGGTCCATCCAATGATGGCGAACCTTCTAGAGTTTCTCATGGCTTGCTGCCGGCGCGCATCCCTTAAGCTCATCACTGCTGCCCTATGCCATTTAAGTAGACCTACTCTGCTCAAAAACAACCCTCAATAACTCACTTACAATTAATCAGAAGGATGCTGTCAGGCTGAGGCTGGGTACCATGGCGCACCCTTCTGCCAGCTACTCCCAAGACTGAGGTGGCAGGATCAGTCTCAAAAGCACTAGGGACACACACAGCTCAGTTTCTGAGTCCTTGCCTAGGGTGTGCAAGGCCCCAAGTTCAATTCCCAGCATCACTAAAAGAAAAGGTTAAACTTGTCACCCTTTTATGACCCAGCAAATCCACTTAGGTATATAATCAAGAAAAAATAAAAATTTCTATCCACAAAAATATTTGTATTTTCATATTCCCAGTATTATTCCAGAGACCAAAAAAAAAAAACTGTCAAAAACCCAAACGTGGGCCAGAGGGTTAGCTCAGTGGTTCCGGCACCTGCCTCACAAGCGCAAGGTCCTGAGTTCAATCCCCGGTAACCACATACAATGCTGGGCATGGAGACTCACCCCCCCAGCCATCAATACCGCATACCACAGTGCCGAGCGTGGTGGCTCACGCCTATCATCCCAGCACTCGGGAGGCAGAGGCAGGAGGATTGCTGAGTTCCAGGCTTGCCTGGGCTCCATAGTGAGCTCAGGGCCAGCCTGAACTACAAAGTGAGACCCTATCTCAAAAAAAAAAAAAACCCAAACGTACACTAATTGATGAATAAATAAAACGTGGTACGCCCTTCTTAGGGAGTACAATTCAACAATAAACACATTAACTACCAATATACTTTAAATAAGGATAAACTCTACAAACATCTACTAACTAATAGAAGGCAGTAAGAAAATTCCATGTCATTAGTTACGATGAACTCTGTAGTAAGTACCCGTAAAAGGCAAATTCACAGACAAAAAGTAAATCAGCTGCATCCACAGAGGGACTGGAGAGGGGGTCCTAGGAAAGCTTCCTTTTGGGGGTAATGAACTTTCAGAAAACAGCCACCCTCACATGCCTGCAGTACCAGCTACACTTAAGTATGGGAAGAGACAAATTCCAAGTTCCCATTCAAGACCAGCCTGGGTAACAACATAATGAGAATTCATCTCAAAAAACACACTGTTCTAGGGCTGGGGATTTAGCTCAAGTGGTACCATGCCTACCTTAGAAGCACAAGGGCCTGAGTTCAAACCCCAGTACCACAAACAAAACAAAAAAACCCAACTGTTGTAAAATCGATTGGGACAAAATCCCCCCAAATCTAATCATATATTAAAACTCACCTAACTCTAAATCGTTAATTGTATGGTCCTAAGAACTACAAACTGTTTCAAAAATATAAGACCAAGTGTGGTGCTGCAGGCCTGCAATCTCAGCACTTGGGAAGGCCAGGCAGCAGAATGCCAAGTTGATACTCAGCCGCATGCAGGCATTTCTGCACACACCCGCGCTGGCAGGCTGGCACGCACACACAGGAAACCCACCTGTTTTTAACCGACAGTATTTTAACCTTCTGTACATTTCAACAGAAGGAAACATTTGCCCAGCAACTTCCCCAGGGACCAATTCTTTTCCCCAAGGTTCTTAAATATAGCTCCAAAAAATGCGTACACAAACAATAAACTTAGCACTATACAGCTGATAGTTCATATAACAATATGGGGTTTTTTTGGCCAGTGTGGTGGTGTACACCTGTAATCCCAACACTTGGGAGGCTGAGGCAGGAGGATCGTTGCGAGTTTGAGGCCAGGCAGGGCTACATAATGAGGTCAACCCAGCCTCAACTACACAGCGAAACCCTGTCTCGAAGAAAAAAAATTAAAATAAAGTATTTAAAAATCTTCAATTTGACCGCCCCTGCTCTCCTGATCTCTATGACTGCACTTACCCGATTTCCCACATTTCCATCGAGGCAAGGCTCGCTGCATTAACAATGAGTGCATCCTCTGGCTCCTCCAGAATCACAAGCATGTCGCCAGCCACACCAACAGCTCCTCTATCACTTCCCGGCAGGCGCTGCAACATAAAACACAATGAAACGGTTCTCACCTCGTCAAATCATTCACTTCGGCCCGACGGCCTTCCACATTTCTTAGGTACCACCTTTTATTCCTCCCCTTCCATCCTTTCCTCCCCTTCGCTCCAGTCAGTCTCAGGAATCGCCGCCAGAGGCTCATCCGCACGCCTCGGATTCACATCACTTCAGGTTCTCCCTCTCGGTCTCGAAATCTTACGCTTCGCCTCACCGAAAGCGCGATGGCGTCGGATTGAGTTCAAACTGAGCCCACCGCCGAAATACAGCTCTCGCCCACAGCTCCAGGCTTTCTGCAGCCGGCCCTTCAAGAGGCGACCCTGGCGCGGCTCCGTGAGCCGGCCCTTCCAATTGGCTGTCGCAACACGACCTGACCTATGATTGGCTAGGGCACCAAGCGCGGAGAGCCGGAGTTCCGGGCCACTAAAGCCCGCCTTCCTGAAGAAATCCAGGTTTTAGCGGACCAGTTCGCGGGTGTAACGAGCCGTCCAGTGGCTCAAGCTGTCGCGGGAACCTCGAAGGCGGAACCCACGTAACGAGAAGATGACCCGAAGCTGCTCTGCAGTGGGCTGCAGCACCCGCGACACTGTGCTGAGCCGCGAGCGCGGCCTCTCCTTCCACCAGTGCGTGTGAGAGCAGCCTCGGAGCCACCGACTCCACGGAGGGCCTGGCGGCTGCGGGGCCGAGACGGGACGGGCGGGTGTCGCGTGATCCGTCGAGCCGTGCGTGTGACGGGCAGGCGTGGGGCCGGGAGTGGAAGTGGGGCCCCGAAGTCAGGGCACTTCTGACGCCTCTCGCTCGGGGCCGATGTACAGATTGTGTGTGTTCAATTCCCTGTCTCCTGGCACCGCTTGTCAAGCGGCCTCGGGGTTCCTTTAGCGGAGCCCTGGTTCCCTGGGATGGTCTAATGTGAGGCCGCAGGAGGACGAGGCCATAGATGGGGTGATTATACCCTGGGGCTTCCGCGATAGTTTGGTTTCTTCGGAAGCAGGAATGTGGATCCGTTTTCGTCCCTGCTGCCTAACACTGCAGATTGTTCGCTCTCAGCCCAGATCGACAAGGCCGGTCTGATTGTGGTAGATCTGGTCTTAGCAAGAAAATTTTCTCTGACTCAAGTAGTGGGGGTGGAACTTGAGATGGTCTAATCTAAACTCACGGTACCGGGTAGCGTAGGTTATTCAAGTCAGTGTTAAAAGGGTGCTGAAACATAGAGAAGTGGTAGAATTAAGCAGAGAGGATACAAAGCACTTTTGTAAGAAGAAACAGCAAAAAAAAAAAAAAAAATTTTAAACGGGGGGGGTGTGTGTGAGAAGAGGAAGTGGGTGGAACGTGCAGATAAAATGTAGAAGAGTGAAAAGTACTTTGGAAACAAATTACAAAAAATAATAATAATAATAACACTGAATTCCAGGTTAAGGAGTTGCGATCTTGTGTGGCTGTCTTTGCAGGTCACTGTTTTTTGTCTATTTTTTTTAATGAGGCTGATCCCTATACATGACCCATTATATTTGTATTCTTGCCTGTCTCCTTTGAGATTTATTCCTCAACTACATAATCCTCAACTACATAATCCTTTTTTACTTTATTGATTGATTGATACTGGAACTTGAACCCAGGACCTTCTGACTGGGCTATAACTCACTAAATTCCTCAGGCTGATCAAGTATCATAACCTTCTTAGGAAAGAACAAATTTTGGATAGGACTCCACAGTTTAAAAAATGCTTTTGAGAATCCTTTGTCGGGGTGATGCCTGTAATCCCACCACTTGAGACAGGTGGGGGGCTTGCTGTCAGCTCAAACCCAACTTGGGTTACCTAGTGAGTTGAATGTACATTCGGAGACTATCTCAATCCATCCCCACTTGAAGGTCTTCTGAATGCATTTGTAGCGTCATGTCTGTTTTTTGTTTTTGTTTTTTTTTTTGTGAGACAGGGTCTCGCTTTGTAGTTCAGGCTGGCCCTGAGCTCATTATGGTGCCCAGGCAAGCCGCCGCGAACTCAGCAATTCTCCTGTCTCTGTCTCCCGAGTGCTGGGATTACAGGCGTGAGCCACCACGTCCGGCATTGTGGTATGCGGTGTTGATTGTTGGTGGGCGTGTCTCCATGCCCAGCATTATATGTGGTTACGGGGGATCGAACTCAGGACCTTGCGCTTGCGAGGCCGGCGCCGGAACCACTGAGCTAACCTTCCAGCCCCACTCATATCTATTTTTATTGGAGCCCTGTGCTGTGCTCAGTGATGGCGATATGTGCCTAAACCACGCAGCTGGTGGAAGTTCATTCAGCCTCAGAATATAGGCTTTACAATTCCATATTCTTCCTCAAAGTGGTGAAGTAGAATTCTGTTTAATTATAGTCCCATAGTAATTTTAATTTTTTTTAACTGAGAATTGAGCCCTGGGGCCTTCACACTGTGCTGCTTACAGAGATCTTATCATTTTGGGAACTGCATTTCTCTCAAGCCTTGGCCTCCGAAGTGCTGGAATTACTTGCCTGCCCCACCACGTCTAGACACACCCATCTTTTTGGGGGTTTTTTGGGTTTTGTTTTGTTTTTTTTGCTGACCTTGAACCTGTAGCAATCCTGTCTCAGCCTCCTAAAGTGTTGAACCACAACACCTCAGTGGTTGACCACACTCATCTCTTTCAAGGCTCAAGGCCTGGCTAAACTACCTAGCACAACTCTCGTCTCAAAAACAACAACAATAAAGATTAACTCCTAATGCCTTTTGGGCAGAACCCTCCTTTTCTCCAAAGGAGATAGGTAACTTCCCCCTACCAATCCAGGCACTTGAAAGAACAGGAAGGAAGGCTGTGTCCTTTTTGTTACCTAGTGTCTAGCCACTTCTGCTTTTTCCAGCCCTCACAGAAGAGGAGGGAGATTAGACTCCACCCCTTCAAAGGACACTTACTGATACAAAAAAATGCAATTTAGTTTAAAATCACCAGGGGAGATGAAAGAGGTGTCATTTAACTGTCTGAATTTGAACAGATACCTTTAAGTATAGGCAGTAAACACCCTGTGGTAGGATATTTGAGAATTGGCCTGCCCCCATTTTGTTTCAAACAATTACTTTTGGATTAAAAAAGAAAGGACTTTGAAATCTGATAAAGTTTTACTAGGCATTGTGTTTACATACAGCAGTTGATGAATCAGTTTATGTAATAACTACTGCCATAGTGTTATCCTAGAATTTTCATGGTAATGGACCTTTCATGTGGTTGCTGTAGATTTCCAACTGATACAATACAACGCTCAAAATGGATCAGGGCTGTCAACCGTGTGGACCCCAGAAGCAAAAAGATTTGGATTCCAGGACCAGGTGCTATACTGTGTTCCAAGCATTTTCAAAAAAGTGACTTTGAGTCATATGGTGTAAGAAGAAAGCTGAAAAAAGGAGCTGTGCCTTCCCTTTCTCTGTGCAAGGTACTTCATGTTAGATGCAAATGAAACTAAATTGCACACAGCCTTTAAAAATTAAGCCACTTCACATTACAGCCAGAATTTGCAGGGATAGTTTTTGGGGTTTTTAAAAAATGTATAATGTTACCATTCTGCCCCAGAGACTTTTATAAAAAGTATAAGGAAAAACAACTAGTAAATATAAATGGCCTTAGAATCCCGGCTTTTGTTGAGTTAACTTTCATACTACTTTGAAGTTATCTTTTTTGGCTCCTAATAATGTTACTGATCTTAACCAAAAAAATAGGCCTAATTATCAGCATTGATAGGAGAAAAAGTATATGGAGAATGAGTTTTTAAAGGTTGGCATTGCATTCTTGTTTCTTTGGATTGTGTCTTTGCTTTACTGACCACTCCTCCGAGTGTGGATTTCACTTTCTGCAGTCAGTGACTCTCCTGAGTGTTCTGACCTTTACCTTCCTTACTGTGATTCACTGGAGTCTCCTTTCAGGCTTGTATTATTTCATACCCCTCATTCAAAACCTGCATAGTTGGTGTCAAGTTCAAATTCATGCCTTCTGTGAGCTTCCCGTGAATTGATCTGCACACCTCTGACTGCCTTAAATTTAATTTTCAAACCACACAGACTTATTTTGAGACCTATAATGGCCTAGGCATTGTACTGGAAGATTGACATAAATTATATTACTGTAGTCTCAAAATAATCCTCATAGGTGAGGAGACAAAGGATTATAGCATCTAAGTTAAAGGACAGCTAATGAGTAAGGAAACAAGAATGCAACTCTAATCAGTCTTCATTCCAAAGCACATGCTGTGTCCAACTCTTCTTTTCCACAGATAATTCCCCTGTTCTTTCCACTGAACTGTTATTGTCCCTTCAAAGGACTACTCAAAATTCAGTTGCAGGAAGTTTTCCCAAAGTACTGCTGCATTTGCACCCCCCACCACCACCACTTTTTCTTTTCAACCTTGGGAGTGAATCCCAGGACTTTGCCCTGAGCTACAAACTCCAGCCCCTTTTATTTTGAGACAGAATTTGGGTTACATTGCCCAGGCAGAACTTGAATTTGAGATTCTCCACTTCAGCCTCCCAGAGTTCTGAGATTACCATGCAGCTCTGCACACCACCCTTCTGGTTATTCGAATCATTTCAGAAATTTAGCATCATATTATTTCTAGATAGATGTAAGCAAAAGAAGAAAACCTTGTTTATACTGCCTTGTAGACTATGCACTTGAAATTCAGAGTTTATCTTTTCTTTCATGTTTAACTCTCCACAGCAACCAAATGAGTGCTTTCCATTCGGTAGTATTTTTTTTATTCAGTAGTATTTGTATAGAGAATCCCCTTATGGAATGATTTCTAAAATAACCTGAGTTTGTCTATTTCTGTCACAGGTTCCTCAAGGTGTCTGTCTTAAAGGTAAAGCAAGCCAGAAAATCCAAAAACAGCCACTTCCAGATGATTCTGAAGAGGTTACTACTGAAGACCATAATTATAGTTTAAGAAATCCTGGGACAGTAGGTGCAGAAAAACTGGCTGAGGTGCAACAAATGTTACAAATGTCCCGAAAAAGAATTGTCACTGTAAAAAATTACAGGATGATCAAGAGGAGGAAAGGCTTGCAGTTACTTGATGCACTTGTAGAAGAAAAACTACTTTCTGAAGAAACAGAGTGTCTGCTCCGAGCACAGTTTTCAGGTACTCTCCCAGCAGCCTGTAATATTTCCAGAGCTGCTATTTCTGCATAAAATCTTTACTTAGACATTGCCTGAGAAAATATGCTTTCAGCTGGGAAGGGAAACGTCTCTCAGCATAAGCAAGAATGAAAAATAGCCACCCAAGTCCTTTTATAGTTTCATGATCTTCCAGTCATAAAAACAACTTTAGGCTGGGCATGGTGGCTCACACTTGTCATCTCAGCACTTGGGAGGCAGAGGCAGGAGGATTGCTGAGTTGCAGGCTTGCCTGGGCTACATAGTGAGCTCAGGGCCAATCTGAACTACAAAGCGAGACCCTGTCTCACAAACAAAAAGAACAAGTTTAGTATAAAAAAGCAAAGAAGTATTTAGACAGTAAAAAATAATGTATAATCCCACTATGCAGAAATGAGACCATATATAATTTTCTATACTTTTACTTTTTTTTTTTTTTGAGACAGGGTCTTGCTTTGTTTAGTTCAAGCTGGCCCTGAGCTCGGTCTGTATCCCAGGCAAGCCTCAACTCAGCAATCCTCTTGCCTCTGCCTCCAGAGTGTTGGTGTGAGCCACCATAGTCCCACTATACTATTGCTTTTAAGTAGAGCTCTAACCCATACTACTACAAATTCTTTATACTTTTTTTTTTTTTTTTTTTTTTTTTGAGACAGGGTCTCACTTTGCAGTTCAGGCTGGCCCTGAGCTCTCTATGTAGCCCAGGCAAGCCTGGAACTCAGCAATCCTTCTGCCTCTGCCTCCCGAGTGCTGGGATTACAGGCATGAGCCACCACGCCCGGCACTGTGGAATGTGGTGCTGATTGCTGGTTGATTGCTGGTGGGCGTGAGTCTCCACGCCCAGCATTGTATGTGGTTACTCGGGATTGAACTCAGGACCTTGCGCTTGCGAGGCAGGTACCGGAACCACTAAGCTAACCCTCCAGCCCAATTCTTTATACTTTTAATGGCCACATAATTTATTACCAGTGTCCTCTTCCAATACACTGTAACTAGAAAGTTGCAGTTTTTATTTGTTTCTTCATTTTTGGAGACAGTCTCCCCCTGTAGCTCAGGACAGGCTCGGGCTTGCTCTGTGGCCCTGCTGGCCTCAAACCCTTGCCTCAGCCTCAACTGCCTGCATGACAGGTGTGAGCCTATACACCGGCTTGGAGATGTTATCAGTCTTTTTTTTCCCCCTGAACTGTCCCGTAGAGTTGATATAAATCAAGAGTGCTTCAGACTCATAGATGCCTGTAGGGAGAACCACAGGGAATAAAAGAAAGAGACAGCCCAGTAAGCAATTTTCAGTGAGAGGCTGGGCGGAAACTCTCCAGTAGACCGCTTCCCCAATCCCTGGATGGATGGCCGTCTTTTATTATTCAACTGGAAGCCCTGGGGAGGGTGTACAATAGCAAGATTGGGACCAAGTTTAGCATCTCAAAGGAAAAAGTTAAGGAGTCTCTCTCTCTCTCTCTCTCTCTCTCTCTCTCTCTCTCTCTCTCTCTCTCTCTCTCTCTCTCTCTCTCTCTCTCTCCCTCTCTCTCTCTCCCTCTCTCTCTCTCCCTCCCTGCCTTCCCACAAGGCAGGAACTTCTCTGCTCCTGACCCCACTGAACCTGTAATCTGGCTCCTCACCATGTGCATATCGGGGCTGGTCCCTAGCAGATACAGGAAGATTTATGTAGATCTGTCAACAAGGAAAAGGTGCACAGTAAGAATTGCCAATTCTTTGATGAAAGCAACAGATTTTAAACTTACTTTTTGGGAAACCTGAAGCATGCCCTGTAATTGGAGGAGTCGTTATCTCCTAATGGAGAGATTTCTTTTCCCCCTCCTGATGGTAGACAAGATGGTCTAATTTTTCACTTTCTTCCCTTCTAAAAGCTTTGTCAGGCTGCCAGTAAATGAACATGATTCAAGGTGAAACTTACTTTTCTTTTCTTATCGCTAATAAATTATCCCGGGCAGATTGATCAAGGGGCCTTAAGTAGATATTAACCTCAGGTAAAATACGATGTTCAGTCAGTATGTTTTAAAATACTGTAATCCATACCTGAAGACGTTCCTATTGCTGTTTTTCATTATAAAAATAATTTCTTTGAATAGATTTTAAGTGGGACTCCTATGACTGGAAAGAGACGTCTGAGTACTCCACGGAAATGAAACAGTTTGCTTGCACGCTCTACCTGTGCAGCAGCAAAGTCTACGACTATGTAAGAAAGATTCTTAAGCTGCCTCATTCTTCCGTCCTCAGAACGTAAGTGATGTTAAACGAAACAAATATTTTGTTCCCCTGTTGCATTTTTTACATTAAGTACTAGCTCTCCTTTTCATTAATTAGTGCCTTTCCTCCTTTCAAAAACTGCTACATCTTCTTTGCAGGTTATCACCACAGGAGTACTTTCACAAACAAAATGAAGGCTCATTCATTGCCTGGTAGATTTTTTACATCTCTGAAATGTTTAAGATGCTCTGGAGGGTAAAATTTCAATTCTGCAATAGTAAGATTTCGGATATATTTCACTACTTCATACTGTCCAGAAATATCTGAAACAGTTCTGGGTTGACAACCAGTGGTGTGAAGCAGAGCACAGAAATCTGCATTGCTTATAAACAGTGCCACATTTGATGCCTTGTTGATACCTGGTCCAAGGATCAGATTTTGATCCTTGGATCCATTTCAGGATTTCTGGCCCAGTACAGCTAATATTTATAAATCTCAATGTGAAGAATAACTTCCTAGCAATGTCTTATAAATTTAATAATTAATTTTAAATTTCTAAATTTTACCTCCCACCACCACCTCAAGCACTTACCACTGAGCTACATTCCTACTGCTTTTACTGTTTAATTGTGAGACCAGGTTTTGACCAAGTTATTATGGCTAGCCTCAAACTTAGGATCCTCCTACCTCAGCCTCCACTGTTCCCTATTAACCTTGACTCTTTTTACTACTGGTTTTACTTCTTTTACTTTTGACGTCTCCAAACTTGTTTTGTTTTGTTTTAAGACAGGGTCTTCCTAAACTGGTAAATTGTTCAGGCTATGCTTGAATTTGTGATCCTCCTGCCTCAGCCTTCTTGAGTGCCGGTATTACAGGTGTGCACTACAAAACTTGATTACCGATAAGTTTTTGGGGTTTTTTTTGTTTTGTTTTGTTTTCCTTTGAGACAGGGTCTCACTTTGTAGTTCAGGCTGGCTCTGAGCTCACTATGTAGCCCAGGCAAGCCTCGAACTCAGCAATCCTCCTGTCTCTGCCTCCTGAGTGCTGGGATTACAGGCGTGACCACCATGCCCACCACTGTGGTATGTGGTATTGACTGCTGGTGGGCATGAGTCTCCATGCCCAGCATTGTATGTGGTTACCGGGGATCGAACTCAGGACCTTGTGCTTATCAGACAGGCACCAGAACCACTGAGCTAACCCTCCGGCCCCTACAGATAAGTTTTAATATCAGGTAGCCATTCCCTTCTTAATCCTTCTCTAGCTATTGGACATTTCTATCGTTTTTCCATTTTTTGGTTATACTTGCTACTTCCTATCTTGAAATGAAAATATGTATATGAACATGGCATTGATATTTCTTTTTCTACACCTTGGTTGGTCTATTTTCTTCTGCACTAATTTTATTTAAAGTATTGCTGGGTTTTCCCTGCAGTTTATGTAGAAGCTTATTATCTTTATTTTCCCAGTATTTTCTCCATTTCCCCAAGTTGTCCTGAAGTTCAACTAGTTAACATTTTGCTTGCAAAATCAAACTTACTTACTTTTTCTCTTCTTGTGGGATTTTGTTCTTTGTGATCTCTATTGCAATGCTATGTTTGGACTTATAATTCTAGTATTCACATGGGGTTTTTTTTGGTACTTTGGCTATAATTGAGGTCCATTTTTAAGATTCTAATACATGCAAATAATATGTAAGTATATGAATACAAAAGAGGAAAACACTTTTAACCTTTGGTGTGTATCACATCCTCTAGACTTTGTTGCCGGAGGTCCAGTTCCTTGTGCACACTCAGCAAGCACTCTACAACTAATCTGCATCCCTAACTGTGGGCTTTTTGATCTGTTCATCTATCAAGAAAAATTTGTTTTGATAGCCATATATTATTATGTATTAAGGATACTGAGATTTTAGCCTAAAAATCTAAAAGATGAAACATACTTTTTTACTAACTCATTTAAAACTTAGATCTGTTTTTAACACAGCTGTGCTTAAGTATTAGATCTGTATACTTATACTTGATAATTATTCAATAGATATTTATTTTTGTTTTTTTGTTTTTTGAGACAGGGTCTCGCTTTGTAGTTCAGGCTGGCCCTGAGCTCACTATGGTGCCCAGGCAAGCCTCGAACTCAGCAATCCTCCTGTCTCTGCCTCCCGAGTGCTGGGATGACAGGCGTGAGCCACCACGCCCGGCACTGTGGTATGTGGTATTGATTGCTGGTGGGCATGAGTCTCCACGCCCAGTATTGTATGTGGTTACAGGGATCGAACTCAGGTCCTTGGGCTTGTGAGGCCGGCGCCGGAACCACTGAGCTAACCCTCCGGCCCTCAATAGATAATTCATTGATCAGAAGCGGCCAGTGAGGCAGGAGGAAAACCATGAGATTGTGATGGCCTGGAAGCCAAGTATAGAAAGTTTTTCAAGGAGGGAATAGTCTATTATGTCAAATGCTGCTGGGAGATGAGGTAAGATGAGGGCAAAGAATTGACCCTTGGGTTATGCCAGGTGAAGGTCATTGATGACCTGGACAAAAGCAGTCACAGTCGAGTGGTGAAGAGGTAAAACTGGTTCATGGAATCAAGAGACTGGAAATTGGAAGAAACAGAATGTTAATTGTGAGTCTTACAGGCCACTTTGCCAAGACAGATAGCAGGAGATTGGGTCTCCAGGTAAAAGGATGGGTGTTCCAGTACATTTGCATGCTGTGAGAACGATCCAGTAGAGAGACAGAAATTGATGACACAACAAAGGATATGCGTGGACAGGGAGCAAAGTGACAGGGAGGTCTGACTTCTAGAGCAGGGATAGCTCATCATTTGGATGTGGAAGAAAGGCAGAGATGTGGACATGGATTGGGTGGGATGAAATGAGTTTTGATGGTGGCTATTAGATGATGATAGCCCAAGCTTAAATTATTTAAAATACATTTGACTTGGTTAGGTAATTTATTACCTCATTCACTAATTCTAATTAACATACATTTTTTTAATTCTTTTTTTTTTTTTTTTTTTTTGAGACAGGGTCCTGCTTTGTAGTTCAGGCTGGCCCTGAGCTCACTATGTAGGCCAGGCAAGCCTCAAACTCAGCAATCCTCCTGTCTCTGCCTCCCGAATGCTGGGATTACCGGCGTGAGCCACCACACCCAGCCCTGTGGTATGTGGTATTGATTGCTGATAGGCATGAGTCATCACACCCTGCATTGTATGTGGTTGCTGGAGATTGAACTCAGGACCTTGAGCATGCAAAGCAGGCGCTGGAACCACTAAGCTAAATCTCCAGCCCCTTTTTTTTTCTTTTTTTTTTTTTAATTCTTAGCCATGTTAGACGCCTCAACTGCTGTTGGATTGTTTTCAAGTTCTCCCTGAGTTCTTTTTGTCTACACAATTCACTCAGAGCTGTGCTATTCATACTTTCAGGGCTTTGGGTTTCTAAGTCCATTGAAGTCATGTTGTAATATTCTCAGCTTTCCTAAATGTACCAGGCAATCCTGCGTTTGGTATGATCTTGGTCATAGAAAATGCCCGCACAGTTGTTCTTTATTTGTATTTCCTGTTCCTATGTTTCTGTGTTTGTCCTCACTATAAGTAAATGAACTTCTTCTACAAGTGATGGCTGAGAGAAAACACTTCCTGTAGAGGAAGTTTGATATGTTCAGTGTTCTTGTCTATCTTGCTTCTGGCTAACTCCTTGTAATCAATCATTCCATGACTAAGTGACTAGATGGTAGTTACATTAAAGAGCAAGTTGAATGTAAATAAAATCAGTATGAATTTTCTGAAGGACAGTTTTGGCTTCACAAACTTTAAATTGATCCACCCAGTTACGTGGACCTAAAGTCCACAATTTGTTTTTAATTTCTTATAAAAATTGAGTCCAGGGCCGGAGATTTAGCTCAGTGGTTCCAGTGCCTGCCTCACAAGCACAAGGTCCTGAGTTCAATCCCAGGTAACCACATACCATGCCCATCAGCAATCAGTGCCGGGCGTGGTGGCTCACGCCTGTCATCCCAGCACTCAGGAGGCAGAGACAGGAGGATTGCTGAGTTCAAGGCTTGCCTGGGCTACATAGTGAGCTCAGGGCCAGCCTGAACTACAAAGCAAGACCCTGTCTCAAAAAAAAAAAATTTGAGCCCATCTATCCTAAAACATGCACATGTCAGTTTACCTCTGTTTTCTGTTCCTAGGAATTATGTGCATCACATAAATGTGTGTCTTTTTGTGAGAGCATAGGAGCACACACACATCACGACACTGCTTATGTCTGAAAATGTGAAGCAACCTAAATGTCCTTCTGTATGGTTTGGTTAAAGTATTTATGACTTAACTATACTATAATAAACTATGCATATTGAAAATGTTTCTAGATAGCTTGATAATTAAGGACATTTAAAAATACACCTATTCCAGGTGAGGTAGCCTGTGCTTTTCCTCTCCGCCCTGAGGAGGCTGAGGCAGGAAGGGTTGCCAGTAAGTAGTTCAAGGCAATCTTAGTCTACATAGTGAGCTCAAGGCCAACCTAAAATATATAGCAAGACTTTGTCCGAAAAGAAAAGATTTTTTAGATTAAAAACTTACAGAGGGGGCCGGAGATTTAGCTCAGTGGTTCCTGCATCTGCCTCGCAAGCGCAAGGTCCTGAGTTGGATCCCAGTGACCACATAGAATGCGGGGCGTGGTGACTCACGCCCACCAATAATCAATACCGCATATCACAGTGCCGGGCATGGTGGCTCACGCCTGTCATCCCAGCACTCGGGAGGCAGAGGCAGGAGGATTGCTGAGTTTGAGGCTTGCCTGGGCTACATAGTGAGCTCAGAGCCAGCCTGAACTGCAAAGCGAGAGCCTGTCTCAAAAACAAAAACAAAAAAAGAAAAAACTTGCAGAGGCATATTAAATAATTTGAGTTTCGTTACATATTTTTGAATATGTGACATAGTTGCATATTTGGTGTTCATTTGTGAATCCTAATATAGAAAACTATTGATTAAATATATTTAGATTTTTTGAATGTTTGTTTTTTTCCTGGTAATGCTGGGGGTGGACCCTATGGCTTTCATATTAAGCTTCATCTTGCCACTTTCTTATTTTGAGATAGGTTCTTACCAAATCATTAAGTTGCCCAAGCTAGTAATGAATTTGTGGTCCTCCTACTTTGGCCTCTCAGACTGAGTAAGTTCACAAACCAAGGTACCACTGTATTGTACCTGGAGTGTTTGTTTGTTTCTTTTTCTTTGGTGGTACCGGGGATCAAACTCAGGCCCTTGTGCTTCCAAGGTAGGTGTGGTATCACTTGAGCTAAATCCCTGGCTACCTGCAGTTTTGTTTTGTTTTGTTTTTTAACAAACTAGTGGGTTACAGTGCCACTGTCCCATTTTCTGTTTTGTTTTGTTTTGTTTTGTTTTTTTGTGGTACCAGGGATTGAACTTGGGCCCTTGTGCATCCAAAGTTGGTGCGGTACCACTTGAGCTAAATCCCCAGACCTTCATTTTCTCATTGTCTTACTACTTCAGTCCTATTTTAAATTACAACTGATAGGGGGCCAGAGGGTTAGCTCAGTGGTTTCAGCGCCTGCCTCGCAAGCACAAGGTCCTGAGTTCGATCCCCCGTTACCACATATAATGCTGGGCATGGAGACACGCCCACCAACAATCAACACTGCATACCACAATGCCGGACATGGTGGCTCACGCCTGTAATCCCAGCACTCGGGAGGCAGAGACAGGAGGATTGCTGAGTTCAAGCCTTGCCTGGGCACCATAGTGAGCTCAGGGCCAGCCTGAACTACAAAGTGAGACCCTGTCTCAAAAAAAAAAAAAAAAAATTACAACTGATAGTGTTGTCATAAATGAGCTACACATAGTCAAATTATGTCCTTTGGCATCCTATAAATGTGTTTGGAAACCATTAGTGCATGAAATCAGTTTAGTGAATCATAGTTACTATTATAGAATAAAGAACATGTATGTGAAAATGCAAGGTATATAGTAAAGGTGAATTTTATTTATGAAACATGTAAATTGCAACAAAAATGTTTAAAAACACAAGTCCTGAAATACTTAGGGAAGTTCACCAAAATCTCAATAGCTGTTCAGGAAGGTTACCTAGAATATACTAGAAAATTCAGAAATTTAAATGTAAAAAAGGCACTTGAGCCAGGCATGATGGTACACTCCTACAATCCAAGCACTTGGGAAGCTGAGGCAGGACAATCGCTGCTAATTGAAGGACAGCTTGGGCTACAGAGTGTATTTGAGGCTATCCTAAACTACATAGCAAGACCCTGTTTCAAAAACAAAAGAAAAATATTTAAATGATAAAACTATAACAGTGAGATGAACACTTCTATCTACTTCAGAATTAATTAACTGTAATCTTTTTTTTGTTTGTTTTGGGGGGATCGGGACAGAGTCTCTCACAGTATATCCCAGGCTGGCCTCAAAGTCAAGGCAGTTCCCCTGCTTCACACTCTTGAGTACTGAGAATACAGGCATGTGCCACCTTGGCTGATTCTAATCTATTTAAGAAGATTACTAAATGGCTGTTTTCGCCACTGTGCTGATCAGCCCTACAGTCCCAGCACTCCAGGAGGCTGAGGCAAGGGGATTACTGTGAGTTCAAGGCCAGCCTGAACTATACAGTGAGACCCTGTCTCAAAAAATTTTTAAAAAGGCTGTTTTCATTCTGTGGATCTACAACCAATTAAAAGGAGTCAACTAGAAGAAACATTCTGAAGACAGTAACAGTAGTAACCTGGCAGTCCAGGAATGTTAGGGTTGCTAGGAAGAGCTCCTGAGATGATAGTGCCGGTATGTTGTGTAAAGAGGAGAAAACAGAGGCTCCTTACAGCTGCTCAGGGTAAGAGGACGACAGGCCAAGTCGCTTACCTTTATCTCTGTCAGTTTCTTTGCTTGTGAAGTCAGGGGATGTAGGGGAAGTTCTCAAAGGTTCCTTCCTACTCAACAGTTTTCTCTAGTAAGTGGATTTATAGGTAAGACTGGTTAACAATCTCTGTCATAAAAAGATGAATTAGAATAAACTGGGGAGTTGATCTGTATTCTCTGAGACAAGGTCTCTGTAGTTCAATGAAGCTCTGAATTTACTATGTAGCCCAGATTGGTCTAGAACTCGCCACAGTCCTCCTGTCTCGGCCTCCTGAGTGTTAGGTGTGCAGGCCACTATGCCCAGCTTAATTTATGTACTTTTTAAAGAATGAGAAATTTAAAGTTATGTTGTGTAGTGTTTTTTTTGTTTTGTTTTGTTTTTGAGACAGGGTCTCGCTTTGTAGTTCGGGCTGGCTCTGAGCTCACTATGTAGCCTAGGCAAGCTTCAAACTCAGCAATCCTCCTGTCTCTGCCTCCTGAGTGCTGGGATTACAGGCGTGAGCCACCACGCCCGGCATTGTGGTATGTGGTATTGATTGTTGGTGGGTGTGAGTCTCCACGTCCCACATTGTGTGTGGTTACCAGGGATCGAACTCAGGACCTTGCGCTTGCAAGACAGGCACCGGAACCACTGAGCTAATCCTCTGGCCCTGTGTACTGTATTTCTATCTTAAAATAATATTTCTCAGTTTCTCATTGATCTTGTTGCATTATATGAATGTGTGCTGTGAAAATGTATGAAAGTACAATTTGGATATTTACAGTGGTTTTATTTCTATAGGAACTAGAAGCTACTTTAGTCTGTTTAAGGTGTTTTTCCTTTTCATCTTTTTTATTTTCATGTATCTTCATTTATGCCTTACACTTTTTCACTTTTCATGTTTTCTAGTTGGCTGTCCAAGTACAAACCCAGTCCAGGCTTCAGTAGCAGCATTTTTTCTTTTCTCCAACAAAAAGTAGAGAGTGAAGACCAGCGGTATCAGTATTGCTCACTGATGATAAAAGGCGTACCCCTCAAGCAGCAGCTCCAGTGGGATCCCAGAAGCCAGAGTCTGCAAGGGTTTATGGACTTCGGTCTTGGGCAACTTGATGCCGATGAAACGCCACTTGCCACAGAAACTGTTTTGTTAATGGCATTAGGTATTTTTGGTCATTGGAGAATGCCCCTTGGTTACTTCTTTGTAAACCGAGGATCTGGATACTTGCAAGCTCAGCTGCTTCGTCTGACCATTGGCAAACTGAGTGACATAGGGGTCACCGTCCTGGCTGTCACGTCTGATGCCACAGCTCACAGTGTCCAAATGGCAAAAGCCTTGGGGATACGTATGGATGGGGACAACATCAAATGCACGTTCCAGCACCCTTCGTCTTCTAGCCAACAGATTGCATACTTCTTTGACTCTTGCCATTTGCTGAAGTTAATACGAAATGCATTTCAAAGTTTTCAAAGCATTCAGTTCATGAATGGTACGGCACATTGGCAGCACCTGGTAGAGCTGGTAGCACTAGGTGAACAGGAGTTAGCAAGTATGGAGAGAGTCTCAAGCAAACTCACACACTTGAAAAATCATGTACTGAAAATGAATTGTGCTGCCCAGCTCTTTAGTGAGAGTGTAGCCCGTGCATTAGAATACTTGCTGTCAGTAAGTCTGCCTCCTTTTCAAAATTGTATGGGTACTGTTCATTTTTTACGTTTAATTAGCAATCTGTTTGACATTTTTAACAGTAGGAACTGTTATGGAAAGGGACTTAAAAGACCTCTATTGCCTGAAACTTTTAGTGAAATAAATCATGTATTAATTGAAGCCAAGACTATTTTTCTTACACTGTCTGACAATAGCAATAATCAGATCATTAAAGGTAAACGAAAACTAGGATTCTTGGGATTTTTGCTTAATGGTGAGAGCTTAAAATGGCTGTACCAAAATTATGTTTCTCCAAAGGTTATGCATGTTCCTTATCTTCTGACTTACAAGTTCAGTCAGGATCACGTAGAGTTACTTCTCAATATGCTCAGGCAAAGGGTGGTAACCGGTTCGAGCCTGACCTGCCTGGCATTCCAGAAAGCTTACCATCACTTGGAGACCAGATACAGATTTCAAGATGAAGTTTTCCTAGGTGAAGTGAGCATCTTTGACATTTCGGTTGCTCGGAGGAAAGATCTGGCTCTTCGGACAGTTCAACGTCAATATGGTGGTAGCGGCATGCATTCTCTCTTTCACAAAGAGGATATTTGCCATGACTGGTCTGATTGTTCCCTCAGTGAGGCCTTGCTAGACCTGTCAGAGCGTAGCCGGAGGCTCATCTACTGTGCAGGCTATGTGGCAAATAGATTGTCTGTTCTTCTGCTGTGTGAAGACTGCATCAGTGCACTCTATGCATCGGATCCCAGGGCCCCTAAAATTGGGTCACTGTTATGTGTTAAAAAGAAAAATGGCTTTCCTTTTCCTTCAGAAAGCCTCTGTAGGGTCATTAACATTTGTGACCGAGTTGTAAGAACCCATTGGAGAAAGGCAATAGTTGAACTAGTTCCTAGGCAGAGGGAATTGTATCTTCAACAGAAAATACTACATGAACTTTCTGGGCATTCTGACCTTTTCATAGATTTAGATGAGCATCTCTTTGATGGAGAAGTGTGTGCCATCAACCACTTTGTAAAGTTGCTAAAGGAGGTAATGGTCTGTTTCCTAAGTATGAGAGCAAATGGTGGAGCTCAATACCCCATAAGGCATCATTCCCAAAGACTGAAGTGAAAGCTTTGTCAAGGGAACGCCGGCCTTTCTTACAGGATTGTGGCTGTCAGGTTTCACCAGTACCAGTCAAGTCGGGCATTTGCTCCATAACTGGATGTCCATTCAAATGAGAAACCTAAAATATATTAACATTTTTATTAAAGCTCACATTAGGGTATTCTATGGGTTCATCATTTTGCACAGTGGACAATTTTGGAATTCTGACTTACTGCATTTCATAAAATGTGCTTGTGGACTGCAGAGTTGATGAATTTTCCAGACTATAGAAAATAATTAAGTATAATACCACACCATCACCAGAATACTACCTTTGAATTTCTGGGGACTGAACAACTTGGAGATAACCAAGTATCAGCTCCTTTCATTAGACGGACTATATTTTCTAAAGTCACTTTAGTTTACAGTTCTAAATAATACTGAGTGCCTACCATGGGAGTGCACACCTGTAATCCCAGCACTGGGAAGCTAAAGCAGGAGGATCATCATGAGTTTAAGTCCAGCCTGGGCTACATAATCCAGACCAGCCTAAACTGCATAACAAGACCCAGTCTCCAGAAAAGTTTTTTAATTTCAACACGAAAATTAAGTTGTAGTTTGAATATTAAGGTAAAGCAAAATTATAATGAACCCCATGTCCCAGAATGCCCTCAAATAGAAATACTTTTTAAGCAGAATGTAAATACAGGAACCCTGAGATTATTTCTTGTTTTGTGGTTGGATTAGGGGGATAATCTGGGAAGAACAAAGGTGGTTTGAGTTTCATTATCCCATGTCCCCAAACTCTGAAGTAGGTATTTTTTTTCCTCTGTGGTGCTGGGGATTGGGCTGGGGTCTTGAACATGTTAGGCAAGCACCCACTACTGTTGAGCCTGTACCCCTGACCCAAAATGCTTTTGAATGATCTATGCAAAGTTTTTTTTAATTATGTCAAGGTCTTGTTATATAATCCAAGCTGTTCTTAAAATTGCTTATAGCCCAACATAGGCCTGAACTCAAAATGCTCCTGTCTTAGCCTCCTGAGTGATAGGATATCAGTAAATACTTGACTCCTGTTGAACAGCCCAGGTTTCGCAAATGGGGAGAGGCCTTTGAACTTCTGCTCCTTAAGTGTTGTCAAGGAAGTAAAAGAATGAAACATGTAGCATCAGATGAATAATGAAAAGTCGTGGCATGTGATTAATAAACTGGAAGAAATGGGCAACTGAAACCGGTTATGAAAAATCTTTTGTTGTGGATCTTTTCCAGAAATTAAAGATTTAGATCTGAAGATCAAAGTGTGCTAAGGATTTCTCCACCATCTGATACCTGCATTCGGGAAGATAAACAGAAAAGCCTCCAGGTACATAGGCCTTCACAAAGGAGAGTACATTAAGGCATAAGAGGAAACCTGCACATTACATTTTTGTCATTGAATGTTCAGAAGGTTCCATTAACCCGCAAAACAAACTGGAGACTGGCTCAGTGATTGCACACTTGTGGGGCTGTGAGAGGCCCTGGATGCCATCCCTGGTATCACAAAAACAACAGACTACTTCAACCTGCAAAACAGAGTGATAAAATAAAGACCGAATAGATTAATAGGAATTCTATTTTGATACAGCTGTTTATGCTACCTCAAAGGCTTACATTTTGAAATGTAGCCAGTGTTGTGCTAAATTTCATACAAGATCTGCTGAGAAGTATGTTGTACAGTTTTGTTTGTAAATCACTGCCTTTAACTTACTGTCTACATAAGTCTGCATTTTGTACCTGACCTTTCTTTAAAGCAAGCTTCATATCTGCCGTGCTGTTGCTCTTTGCTGTCACACTTGACTAATGGACTAATATATTTTATTTGAATTTAATGTTTTTGCATTTTTTCCTTTAAGTGCTGGATCCATTGGGCTGATGCATACGGAAGACAAGGCTATTCTCATCACTGGCTTTAGCCTGGTTCATCATTCCTGCGCTTAGGGAAGACCTCAGGATCTTGTATCGGCCTCACCTGATAGGATAGGCTTGAAGGTGACATTATCCACTCACAGTTAGGATAATTGCTTGTAATTTCTATCCTTTATTATATCTCTTTTTCAGAAACATTTTCTTTAACAATTTTTACATCCTACTTTTCAACAAATAGTGCTAGGCCAACTGGATATCCACATGCAAAACGAAGAAACCTAGGTGTCAGAGATAATGCTATAAAGCGTAGGAAATCATAAAGTCTTAGAGACATACGTTTAGTGTGGATTTCTTAGTTAAGCTATCAAAAGCACAAGCAACAAAAAAAGAGGCTATTGAAAATTTAAAAACTGGTTCAAAACAATATGAAGGTGAAAGCCCATTGAAAGGGAAAAATTGGCAGATGATTTATCTCATGAGGGATTTGAGTCTTGAACGTACATGGAATTATAACTCAGGAAAAGTGATAGTTACATTGTAAATGAGTAAAGAACATGAAGACATTACCAAAGGAAATAGTCACATGGCCTTAAAATATGAATATAAGGGGGCCAGAGATTTAGCTCAGTGGTTCTGGTGCCTGCCTAGCAAGTGCAGGGTCACTGGTTCAACCCCTGGTAACCACATACAACAGTACTGGGTATGGTGACTCACACCCACCAGCAATCAGTCCCACACACCACAGTGCCAGATGTGGTGGCTCACGCCTATAATCCCAGCACTGGGGAGGCAAAGGCGGGAGGATTGCTGGGAGTTCGAGGCTTGCCTGGGTTACATGGTGACCTTAAGCCAGCCTGAATTACAAAGCGAGACACCCTGTCTCAAAAAACAAAAAAAATTAATATAGGTCAACATTAGCCATCGCAGAATGGAAATGAAACCATAGTGGAGCATCTCTTCACACCAGCTACGATGGTTGTAATAAAAGCACATGGGCTGGGAAGAGGCAACGTGAAGTCCTAGACGGTGTGTGTGTGCTTTCCAAAAGGCCTAGCACCCCAGAAGTCACGTATAACCCAGCAGTGTACCAGCATATAACCAACAGAAATGAAAACCGTCCCACAAAAGTTGGCGTAGTTTTCACCACAACACTAGTAGATAAAGACTTAAGTTGGTGACATTGGCTAGGGATGAAACGAGCACACACTTTTCTACTGAGCTGCATCCCCAACCCTTTATTTTTAAAACGGTCTCCTTATGAGCCTTAGGCTGGCCTTGAACTCATGATGCTCCTGCCTCAGCCTCCCAAGTGCTAGAATTACAGGGGTATACTACATGAGTTTTGGTTTTGTTTTGTGTAGTCATCTTTCCTTTCTTTTTTCTTTGCTTTACTTTTTTTTTTTTTTTTTGAGACAGGGTCTCACTTTGTAGTTCAGGCTGGCCCTGAGCTCACTCTATAGCCCAGGCAAGTAGCAATCCTCCTGCCTCGGCCTCCTGAGTGCTGGGATTATAGGCATGAGCTACCATGCTGGGCTGTGTAGTGATCTTTCATTGTTTGCATTTCCTAATGTCTAATGATGCAAAACTCCTTTTCATCTCCTTTGCCATCCTTTTTAACTCCTTGGGTGAAATGTCAGGTCTTACTCCTATTTTGGAGGGTTGGTTGATTTCTTACGTATTTCATCTTGCCTTTTTAAGCTCTAATAGAGCTTTCTTATATATTCTGGGTATGTGTACATTATCAAATGTGTTTAGTAAATATTCTTCCTAGTTTGTGACTTTTTATTTTCATAATGCCTTTTGAGGAGCAGACACAGGTTTGGTAATGCTGCTAATTTTTTTGTTCCTTTGGTGATTATACACACACACACTTTTTGGGTTTTTTGTTTGTTTTCTTGGGGTTTTGTTTTTGTTTTTGTTTTTGTTTTTGTTTTGCTTTTAGAAATAGATTCTCACTGTGTAGCACCACGGACTGGCCTCAGACTTGAGATTCTCCTGCCTCAGCTTCCTGAGTAAGGAAATTACAGGTGTGCGCCACCATGCCCAGGCAGAGGGTCATATTTACACTAAGAAATATTCATCTAACTCAGGATTTCAGAGATTTTTCTTGTTCTTTTCTGGATAATTAATTTACGTTTTTACATTTAACTTACTATTTTCAGTTAATCTTTAACCTTGCTGTACACTGAGTTGAGGTTTATATTTTAGTATATGTGCTGCCGAAGCAAGCACAAGGTTTATATTTTAGCATATAGAGAAGATGCCTCAGCACCATTTGTTCTAAGGAGCAGCCTTTCTCCACTGAACGACCTTTGTCCAGCACTAGAGCTCCAGCTGGGGCGGACTCTGGCCCCTTGGACTCCTGGGATTCCAGCCCCCCCCCCCCAGTGAGGACACTGCGGTGCATGCTGCTGGAGAAAGGGGCCCCTGGGCCCCACAGAGCCCAGCTGGGCGGTGGTGGTGGTGGCAGAGCTGAGACGCAGAACTATCTCAAGGATGTCAGGGGCAAGGTAGATGACCTCTGTGCAAGATGGAAGAGAGGGGCCGAGTCTGAGGACGGAGGGAAGGGTACCCACCCCCTTGGCAGCCCGTTACTCCCAGTGTACTGGCTGGTAGTGCCCAAGAGTGTGAGGAACAGCATACAGAAGCTGGTTTTCTCAGGAGTAGCCATCAGCTCTGGTCTCACCAAGTCACAAGTCAGGGACATGCAAATCAGGTGCGCAGTTCCAGAGGAGTGTGGCACAGACGTCCGCACACCAGCACGGGCTGCACAGCCAGGCCCCGTACAGCAGGGGCACCGCCAGCGGCCCCCAGGGTCTCCCATGGTGCAAGGACTGCTGCCACATCCATGCTGTCCCATCCCAGAGCTGGCAGGTAGCCCCTACCATCAAGAAGTGTGGACCAAGCCGGGCGTGGTGGCTCACGCCTGTAATCCCAGCACTCGGGAGGCAGAGACAGGAGGATTGCTGAG
>PVIC010025667.1:0-25063 GCA_004025085.1 Thryonomys swinderianus
TTTCGCTTTGTAGTTCAGGCTGGCCCTGAGCTCACTATGTAGCCCAGGCAAGCCTGGAACTCAGCAGTCCTCCTCTCTCTGCCTCCCAAGTGCTGGGATTACAGGCGTGAGCCACCACGCCTGACACTATGGTATGTGATACTGATTGCTGGTGGGCATGAGTTAAAAAGCCCAGCATTGTTGTATGTGTTACTGGGATTGAACTCAGAACCTTGCATTTGTGAGGCAGGCACCAGAACCACTGAGCTAAATCTCTGGCCCAACCTTTGTTTTTTTCATATTAAATCACATTGTATGCACATGGAAGGAGTCAACATTTGTTTTGAACTTTCACTATGCTGGGTACTTAACAAAAGATATTTTAAACTTAGTCTTTATAATCTTATAAATGGAGTGGTAGTGTCTTCATCAGTTTGCAGATGAGGAAACTGTAATTCACTGAGGTTTAGAAACCTAAGCTTCATTTTGTTAGGTGGGCTTTCAGAATGGAGTCCAGTTCTGCCTGATCCCAGGGCACTGTCCTTCCTCCTTATTGTATTAAATCCAATAGGCAAGAGTTGAACAAGTACTCAGCATAAGAAGACATTAGCACATGTGTTATAACAGGTCCTCTGGCATCAGAGTGTAAACTGAAGGAGCAAGAGAGAGAAGAGTGATGTTTTTATGTTATCCTTCCTGATGATAGCAGCTTGGGAAACTGAGGAGTGAGGCCATAGCGTCATGTTTCTGCTGATTTGAGCAGAGGTATATATGGAAGACATTAGAAGGAGGTCAGGTTAGAGGGTGAAACTAAAAGTTTCAGAATGATAGAGTAATACTCCATTTTTATTTTAAAAAAACATATTCATCCAGTCTAGAGTTGATGGGCATTTGGGCTGTTTCCAAGATTTAGCAATCACAAACTGAGCTGCTTAAAACACATGGGTGCGGGCCGGAGGGTTAGCTCAGTGGTTCCAGCGCCTGCCTCACAAGCGCAAGGACCTGAGTTCGATCCCCGGTAACCACATATAATGCTGGGCGTGGAGACACGCCCACCAACAATCAACACCGCACACCACAATGCCGGACGTGGTGGCTCACGCCTGCAATCCCAGCACTTGGGAGGTAGAGACAGGAGGATTGCTGAGTTCGAGGCTTACCTGGGCACCATAGTGAGCTCAGGCCAGCCTGAATTACAAAACGAGACCCTGTCTCCAAAAAGAAAAAAAAAAAACACACATGGGTGCACATATGTCTCTGTAATATGAATCTTTTAATCCTTTCATGTATATCCCTAGCAGAGGAATAGCAGGGTCAAATGGAACTCTAACCCTAGTTTTTTGAGGAATCTCCACACTGATCTCCATAATGGTTGTACCAGTCTACATTCCTCCCAACAGTGGAGATGGGTTCCTTTTTCTCCACAGTCTCACCAGCATTTGTTGCTGGCTAATTTCAAAATAGCAGCTGTTGTGATGTGTTTGAGTCATGTATACTCAAATGGACTTACCTTAAGGACATACTCATAAGTGAAACAAATAGGTCACAGATGTGTAAATATTGTGTCTTTTCTCTGGTATGAGAAACCGAAGATGTAAAAGATTTCTAGAATGCATGACAGATATTGTGAAATAGTAAATATTCAAAGGGAAAGGGGGTTTAGGGGTAAGTAATGAGGGGAGAAAAAAAATATGATGGTTAAAAAAAGGAAACAAAGTTTGTGCATATAGAGCAGGGGGTTGTAGGGTGGGTAGGGGAAGGGGAAAAATGAGAATTAAGTCATGTTATATACTGGTACAAGTTCTCAATGTTGAGCATAATTGTGATATGTATGTATAATATACCAATAAAGATTCAGGTTAAAAAAATTTAAAAAAAGTTTGAGAGTGAATGGAGGCTCCTATAAAAAATGCAGGCAGGGCCGGAGGGTTAGCTCAGTGGTTCCGGCGCCTGCCTCACAAGCGCAAGGTCCTGAGTTTGATCCCCGGTAACCACATATAATGCTGGGCGTGGAGACATGCCCACCAACGATCAACACCGCATACCACAATGCCGGACGTGGTGGCTCACGCCTGTCATGCCAGCACTTGGGAAGCAGAGACAGGATTGCTGAGTTCGCGGCGGCTTGCCTGGGCACCATAGTGAGCTCAGGGCCAGCCTGAACTACAAAGCGAGACCCTGTCTCAAAAAAAAAAAAAAAATGCAGGCAGTATCTACTTTTCCACCCATGCTGAATAAGGGCTGCTCCTGTGTAGGAAGGCCTCTGTCCCACCTTTCCCACAAGGTTTGGCCCCTGAGCTCCTGCATGACCAGTATGGGTGAAGGAGGCCACAGAGACTCCATCTTCTTGTTTTCCGATACTGATGCTTGGGCCCTGACCTCTCATGGGACCAACACATGGGGAGGAAGTCCCAGAAACTGTTTGTCTGCACACAATAAATAAGTGAGGCAGCAGTGCTGGGACTTAGGCAGAGGTCTTCAGTGTGTGACTGCCCTGTATGCCACAACAAAAAAACACTGACTGGAAATGTGAAGAAATTCTGTTGACTACAGCCAGCTATTGGTGAGTTTGTGGAGTCAGTCCCTCCTACAGGACCCTGGACTCTTGCAGAGTTCAAGCTTGGAGGAGTTCATTGAGGTCAACTCAGGCATTATAGCCAGAATTTAGACAGGGGATGGAGGGTGTCTCCCTGTGACTAGTCAACTCTGATCTGTCCATTACTGCCCATACTATTTACAAGAGATAGCAAATCCCCACTTTTAGTAATGTTTTTGACTTTGTGTTTTTGTTGCTGTGTTCTTTTATTCTGACCTCTCTTTCATTACTCATTTCTCTACTCTCTTGTTGCTGAGTATGTCCAATTTTGTTTTTTTCTTCTCTCAACTGCTCTTGTTTTTACAGGAGAAGCAAAATAGTCTCCTGTTAGCCTGTTACAGTTGGGTACCCCTATTCTTCTTTTGTTCCTTTATCCTCGCTTGTCCTCCAGTCAGTATCAGTTCCCAGAAGCTAATGCATTTTAGTCTTCCCTACTCTCTCTTTCCTCTGTACTACTATTAGAGGGTGAATACCGTTTCTAGTGGTCCTGCTGTTTTGGATTTGTCCCTTCTGTCCTCTAGCCTTTACCAATTTCCTGGAGTTACCAGTTCCCTAGTCTAATTTCTCCCTCTTCTTTTATCTCTCTAACCCTACCCCCCAACTCCATGGTGACCCTTTATTGACAAAGGATGATGATGCTATATTGAAGGACCTGTATGTTATAAACATTTCTGATTAGTTTTAAATTTTGGCATATAGTCACAGATCTAACTCATGAGGTTAAGGTAGAGAAAAATAATTGCTAGAGCTTGTCATTTCCTGTATTGTGTTTGATACTGTTGATGATACTGACTGTATTATTTCAACCAAGTCAATATGATTGTTGTGTTTAAGTACCTTCCACGTTGTGCCAGAACTGAGATCACTTAAGGCCCATTATAGATCCAAAGAGGACAACCCAGAATGTAGCCATCTCCTAAGGGTTCCGAATATTAAGAAGAAAGAGACTTACATTAAACATTGCTCAGACAGCAGGCCAGGAATTAAACAAAAAACATCAGCAAAACAACAACAATAACAAAAAAATAGAAATGGGAAAAAATTTAAAACCTAGACACAAAGGTCATCACCACAAGGGAAACCAGGGAAAATGGGGATACAGTAAACTGAAGCTCAAATACCAGGACTTTCTGAGGTGACATTAAAAGAGATTCTAGTAAATTGGAAATCAGAAACAATTTCTTAGATAAAAATAGAGACAGTGTCCAAAGTGGGAGATATGATTAATAAAACTAAAGAGATCAGGAACTTGATAGAATCTCAGCTTATAAAGTATTGGAATCTGTTAACAGTTTCAAACAGGTTTCCAGGAGATTAAAAACTCCAGTGAAAGCTTGAAAAATAGGATGAAAGAATGTGAAGACTGAATATCAGGCATCAAAGACAGGATTGCAGCCAGTAAACAGGAAGGGAATAATTTATGGAAAATAGCAAGGCACCACAAGAAGTCAATCCAGGAGCTACAAAGAAGAATAACATAAGACTGATTTGAGTCAGTGAAGAGATAGGAGACACTACAAAAGGTATTATTTAAAAAGATGTTCATAGAAGTAATGACAGAACACTTCACAGGAAAAGGAAAAATATTTGATATACAGATAAATGAGGCATAGAGGACTCCAAGTGGCCACAATACAAAAACATCTATACCTAGGCATATAATAATCAAGATTCCAGAAATACAACAGAAGAACAAAATATTGAAAGCAGTCAGAAGAAAACAAAATCACATACAAAGAAAAGTCCATCAGAATTACAGCAGACTCAGTGCAAACACTCAAGGAGAGCCTGGAATAAAGTATTTCAAGCCCTAACCTGGATTGATGTATCCTGCAAAACTATCCTTCAGATTCGATGGGGAAATAAGATACTTTCATAGTAAAGAACACCTAGAAGATCCTAAAAACTGAATCAAAAGACTACTAGACTTAATCACTAGATTTAGTAACATAGCTAGACATAAGGTCAACACTCAAAAATCAATAGCCTTTGTATACCTGAACAAAGGACTCACTGAAAGAGAAATCAGAGAATCAATTCCTTTCACAATAGCATACAAAAAAAGAAATACCTAGGAATCAACCTAACAAAGGAGTTGAAAGACCTCTAGTCTTAAAACTACAGCACTCTGAAAAGAGGCATTGAAGAGGATATCAGGAAATGGAAAGACATCTCTTGTTCCTGGGTAGGAAGAGTCAGTATCATCAAAATAGCCATACTCCCAAAACTACTATGTAGATTCAGTGCAATCCCAGTTGAAATCCCAGCAGCATGTTTCACAGATCTAGAGAAAATAATCCAAAAATTTACCTAGAACCACACGAGACCTAGAATAGCAAAAGCAATCCTAGGCAGGGGGTATCAAAATCCCCAACTTGAAACTATACTACAAACTCACTGTGATAAAAAACAGCAGAGGACTGGCAAAGAAACTAAATGAAGGATCAGTGGAACAGACTAGGAGATTCAGAAATGACACCAGATACACTAAGCCACTTCATCTTTGACAGAGGAGCCAATGGAGGAAAGATAGCCTCTTTAACAAATGGTGCTTAAAAAACTGGGCTTCAACTTGCTGAAGATTAAAGCTAGATATATCTCCTTCTCCATGCTAAAATCAAAATGGATTAGAGGCCTAAATATTAAAACAGTAAAAGCTAAACCTGTTGGAAAATAAGTTAGGTAGAACTGTTGAAGACATTGGCATAGGGAAAGACTTTTTTCAACAACATCATGGAAACTAGCAGAGAAAATCAACAACTGGAATCTCATCTTACTAAAAAGCTTCTGAATCACAAGAGAAACCACCAACAGAGCAAAAACACAACCTATAATATGGGAAATAATTTTTACCAGGTGTTTCTCAGACATAAGACTGCTATCTAAAGTATACAAAGAACTTTAAAAAAATCACCCTCCCCATTTTAAAGACATTCAAAACTGGGCATCTGAAATGAATAGACATTTTTCAGATGAAGACCTAAAGGCAGGCAAGAATCATATGAAGAAAGGTCAACAGCCCTGGTCATTCAAGAATACAGATGAAAACAACACTGTGATTTTATCTCACTGCTCTTTTTTTTTTTGAGACAGGGTCTTGCATTGTAGTTCAGGCTGGCCCTGAGTTCACTATGTAGCCCAGGAAAGCCTGGAACTCAGCAATCCTCCTGCTTCTGCCTCCCGAGTGCTGGGATTACAGGCGTGAGCCACCACACCCAGCACTGTGGTGTGTGGTATTGATGGCTGGTGGGCATGAGTCACCACACCCAGCATTGTATGTGGTTACCGGGGATCAAACTCAGGACCCTAGCGCTTGCGAGGCAGGTGCCGGAACCACTGAGCTAACCCTCCGGCCCTCCACATTTTTAACATATAGATAAAATCAAGTTTTTATAAGTAGTACCTCTGGGGAAGGATGTGTGTGCACACATAAATATATGTAGGAATGTACACGTCATGTCCATGGGAAAGTTGGAAATTATGTCAGTATTTTTCTTCTTTCCATTCTCTTTTTAAAAGTGTAAAATGATTTTTAAAGGAAATTTTGTTACTTATACATATTAAATATATTATTTATTTTATATGTGGCCCAAGATAATTCCTCTTCATTCAAAAAAAAAAGACAAAACTCGGTGGGCCACAGATTGGACATGGCTAGGTTAAATGTGTTGGTCTTGTTGTAGTACGATATCTTCATGACCGCCTAATCCTTATCAGTTCTAGAGAAGCCAATTCCCTAGAGCAAGGAAGAGAGATATAAAAGAAATAGAAGTTTACATGTTATAAAAGAACAAGGCAAACACACTAGGGGAAAACCCTGGAGGACAATTAAACAAACAGAGTCCAGAGCAGTGCGACAAGCAGTGTATATTCCCTTCATCTGCTGCTGCCTCATTGCCTTGTTTACCAAAGCCCAGGGTGGTGAGTCCCAAGCATGGAAAAAACCAGTACCGTCCAAGGGGATCCCTAGGAAGAGCACATTAGAGGTGTCCAGCATGATGCATCGCATAAGGGTCAGCACGTCCACGTTTCCTGATGTGCTGGTGACCTCCTCCAACCTGTCCAGGTGCCTTATGATGGACTCAGCACAGACTGCCACCATGCGGACGAGGCCTGGCCCTGTGAGAGCTGAAGGACACACATGGGAATCATTCATGACCAACTCCAGGACACAATCAGACCATTGGGCTTTTTTTGTTTAGAGTTTCATTGCCCACAGTTTTACCCTGAAGACAAGAGTGGAATTTTTTTCTTTTTTATTAGTTTTTTGAGACAGGGTCTTGCTTTTTTTTCATGCTGGCCCTGAGCTCACTCCGTAGCCCAGTACAGCCTCAAACTTGCGGCAACCCTCCTGCCTCTGTCTGCCAAGTGCTGGGATTACAGGCATAAGCCATCACGCTTGACAAGAGTAGAAATTTTTATACTGTATAGTTTTGTGCGTTTTCAAGGCAGAAAATCCCTAGCAAAGGAGGGTTAGAGGTGGGTCTGCTCATCTGTTATTTTCTGTGCTGCCTGATTGAAAGTCACACCTCTGTAGGACTTTATTTCTCAAGTGTAAAACTCAGTGGCTGACTGGGCCACACCTACGCCCATCCATGCGTGAGAATTCATTAATTCTGCTCACAAATTGATTTCTCCCTAACTGTCTGCCTTGTCAGTCAGTCACTGAGGAAATACATTGATTACTGTGGCGGACACACTACTTGCTTGGTTGGAAAGACTCAACATGCAGGTCCATTTCTTCTTCTTGCTCATGAAATTGTATGAACCTTGATGCTGGGCTATAAATGTAGGGGCGCCTGTTCATAATGGCGGGACTGTGAGCAAGTTCTTGGATCTCTTCACACCTCAGTTTTCTCATCTGCACAATGCAGTTCATCAGAATAGCTACCCCAGGAGGTTGCTGTGGCATTGAAACACCAGGCGTTTAGCACAGTGTCTACTGCATGGTGAATGATGAAGTCCTTTTTTATCAGCATCATTTCAAAGCAGTAAAAGAGCAAACTTTAAAACATGATTTTAAAAATGGCATATTTGTAGACCAAAAGGAAGAATATAGCCAGGCTCCTGCTTACCTTTCATAAAGAAAGGACGAACTGCTTTCCATATATCTGGGTTATTGTTAAATATGATGCCATTCTCATACATCCCGATGCATTGCAAACCAGGCTTGCTGCCAAATCGGGAGATGTAGTGACTGTGCTTCATTACATGGAACATACTTGAGGATCTGAAAAGAAGGCAAAACTTGCTAATCTTCCCATCACAAAAGACTTAAAAAGCTGCTCACATCATTCCTTCGAGCCCTGTTTTTGCCAATCTCAGGTCACAAAGCATACAACCCATGAGTGGGTCAGAGCTGCAGGTCTGTTATGCAACCGAATCCAGCAGAGTGCCTGCAGCCTCCCGACGCCACTGTGTCCTCCAAATGCCTCCACCTCCTGCAAGGATGAGCCACAGATGTCAGGTTTGCTAGAGTTACCGAAAGTCGTACTTTGTTAGTTTTGATCCAGCGAATTTATCTAGAAGCTCCCGCCCCTCAAGATCAGTCTGGGTCCCTCTAGTGGGGTTAGCTGCGTTCAACAGCATAGGTTTTTGTCTTTCCTTCACATGTTGTTACTTTTTAGTCTGGTGACTTGTATATTTATGCATATTTTCATGTATTCACAGCTACTTCCTTCTCCTTCCTGTCTTCTCTAACAGAAAGCAGCAAGCTGCTCATTTCTCAACAGCAAATTTTCCTTCTCTGAAGGTGTTCAGAACACATAACCCTCAAAAACTGGTAGTGGCTTCCAGAGTATATGAACTTGATTGAAGCTGTCTTAACACCTGCTCCTTCCTCTCACTGTTGACACTTGGCTCCTAACAGGGTGACTCTAAGGGGCAAACAGGAAGGTAGATCTTTTGTCAAAGGAAGGGGAGGTGCTTGCTTCAGCAGCACATATACTAAAATTGAAAGGAAAGGGGACCAAGAGATGGAGAGAATGTGCAGGAGTAGCAGAGAAAGGGAATGAAAAATGACACCTTAAGAGTGCTAGGTGCACAGTCCACTCCCCAGGAGGAATGTAAGCATGGTGTATTATAGACATGTACTAACAGAAATTTTAAATTTTAAAAAACACAGAAGTACACAAGAATGACTTTGCCTCACTCAGCAAGGTTGCTCAAATAATTCTCACCAAAACATTCCCATAGAAAATGCCAAGTCAAAGAGCTCTGCTCATGCTGGATGGTTTAGGCTGTGGGCTTCCTATTAGAGAAACTCTCACTTCTGTGATGAGTTTTATCATCTTATTTAAAGTTTTAAAAAATGCTTCTGAAATAGTAGCATTGCTAAGGAATGAAAATAACATTATAATATGAACAACTGATTTACTTGATGTTTATTTCCTGGGAAAAATTATTTTAATGAAGATATTGTTAAACTAAATGTTCTTTTTATTTGACTATTAATATTCATCAAGTGAACTTCAGTTTGGGATAAGATTTCCTCTTCCTAGCAATAAACACCAAAAGAGACAATCTGCATGCTTGCATTTGTATTTCAGCAGATTAATTTGATTGATTCAAATTTGTTCCTTATGGAAAAGCTATGAAATGGGGCTTAAATGACAATTACTTAAAATAGGAGTAGTAAAATGTCTTTTCTTACTTTTTCCTCCCTTATTCTATAGTTAAAACAAATGTTTGTATTCTTTGGTCACAAAATTTAATCTAAAAATAGAATACTGTTTGTGTGGTTTGGCCCCTCGAAGTTTTGTACACTGCATTAACCATATTGTCCTCTTAGTCTCTCTGAAGGAACTGCTAATCAGTTGTAAAAGATAACAAATCTCAAATGTAAAACAGTATTTAACAAGCTAAATTTCAAAACCCATGTGGCCATTAGGTGGCGCCAAGATCTCAGTTTTCTAAAGCTGAGCAAGAGACAAAGCCCTTCAGGTAGAATAAATAAGCAGAGAACTCTGGGTGTCAGACAGACCAGGCCCAGAATGAGCTGCCCTCAGCACTGGCGAGGCACCTGTTCCACTGGCTGAAGAATGAGCCTTTCTTAGCACCGAGTCCCCAAGCTCAGAAATGACAGTCTTGTCACTTGAGGTCATTCTTCTTTGGACTGAAATACAGAGACATGTCCGAAAGAGCAAACTGTCGTCCCATCAAAATTAAGAACAGCTCAGAAGTGAACCCCCAGGGGGCAAGACAGAAGCTCCTCAGTTCTGAGTTTGTGTGAGGCTGGCAGAAATGAGTGCTACAGAGGAGGCAGTAGATGACATTAATGACAACAAACATTGAAAACTACAGAAACTGCCTCTCACAGACCTGTTCTGTGCTCTCCATTCAGGTGCCCTCCGCCCTGACACCTGTCCATTGCCCTTTGCCACTCTGATTTTACCTCACTGTAATTCTGGGGTTACTTTCCAAGACAAAGCTCTGGCTATACCGCCTCCTTTTGGAAGGTCAAAAGTGACCAGGCCTTCCTGCAGACAGACTTTGGACTTAATGTTGCAAAAGAATCCTGTTTGGGAGGAATAATTGGAGCACCCTTCCTGGCTGCCTACACTTTGCACTCAGCTCACCTTCACCTGGTCAGAAGTTTGGCTCTAGCCAACACTCAGCTTTCGCTGCTGGCCCAGAATGGGATTCCCGCACAATCCCTGACCCATGCAGGAACACACGCACCCAGCACCTTGAGACCCCAGCCGACAGGTCTCAGTTCGATTTCAGTGGACCCTCTGGTAGCCACCACGATCTCCCTTCTGTATTCACTCTCTGCTCCTCTATCCCATTAGACTCAGCTGAAGGTTTTATTTTTCCAGAGAAAATAGGAGCAACGAGAGTCTCCAGCCACCAGGATCTGTGACTCCTAGCAGCCTTCTCTCCTGCCAGGATGAAATCCCCCCTCGGGCCACCTCCTCCTCTTGCTCTGTGACCCCATCTGCCTCCGCCCGGTCTCCCCTGTTGTCGCACACCGCAGCTCCCAGGCTGTTGTTTCTCCTCTCATGGGAATGAGAACTCCTGTGACTGCACGCCCCCTTGCCGTGCATCCCGCTGTGGGATCAGGGGAAGGGAACATAACTAGGACCTTTGGATTTAGGTTCTAGTCTCCTGTGAGCTGACGGCACACAGCGAAATAATATGAGGCTTAGAGAAACTGAGTTTGGGCCTGATCCAGGCTACTCTGGGTAGCAAAAGACCCCAGGTCCCAGCCAGCCACAACTTTACTCAGCACCTCTCCAGTAACAAAAATGTAACAAGTCCTCACAAGGCAGGGTAAACACCGGCAAAGGAGCAGTTCCACCTTGAAGCGTCACAGCAGGTGGGACACCAGAGTCCTTGTTGTTGTCCAAGGTGAAGGTGAGCTGAGTGCATAGTCTAGGCAGCCAGGAAGGGCGTTCCAATTATTCCTCCCAAACAGGATTCTTTTGCAACACAGTTAAGTGCAAAGTCTGTCTGCAGGAAGGCCTGGTCAGTTTTGACCTTCCAATTATTTCTCCCAAAAAGGATTGTTCCCAACATCTTGCCTCTGGCCTCTTTCACAAGAAACTCCCGGAAGAGCTGCCCGCTGCCCGTGCTTGCTGCCTGTGCCTTGCTGGCCCTCATTCCCTTCTCTGGCCATGCCTTGCTCCCCATAGTCCACTGATACTGTTCTCTTAGGAACTCTGGTGACATCTCAAAAAGTAACACTCACGGTACTTGACACAGCTTGTTCCCTGAGGTGCCTCCTGAGCTGGCTGTCACACAGCCACAGCTTCCTGCCGGCCTCCTTGCCCTCTCTCCCCGTCTCTTCTCGGTCTCCTTCAGTAGCTTCTGACTGCTCTCACCTGCAGGAACTCAGCCTCAGTCCCCCAGCATTCCCCTGAGGTGTCACCTTGGGCCTGGCAAGTCCAGTGTGTCAGAGCTCAGGCCTGATCCTAATCGTGATCTCTTTCCAGTCCACATTTCTCCACCTGGCTGAGCAAGCAGGGTCCTCGTCCCAGGAGATTTCTAGGCAAAGCTAAGCATCACTTTTCTCGTCTTTTTCTTGGGCCCAACATCAAAGTTCTCAAATCCTGTTTACTTTAATATGTGATCGGAATTTCATCTTGTCCTCTGCTGCGCTCTCTTGGCCCAGACACCATCCTGTCTTCCTTGCTGGCCTTTTACCCCACGTCCTGTGTCCCCTCACCACTGATTCTCAACAGAGCAGCCATTACAAGTCTGTAGAAACATGGAGTGAGCCGTACATGTCTCCCGCTCCTGGAGTTCCTCAATGGCTCCACATCATGCAGGGTAAAGGCAGTCACCGTGCAGCCTACAGGGCCCAACATGGTCCGGTGTCTTGTTACCCTCTGGTCCCCTTCCATCGTGCTTCCACTCCGCCGCTCTGGTAGACAGCTGTTCCTGGAATACTTCTGACCCCACCTGAGAGCCTTTGCTCGTGCCAGCCCTCTATGGATTACGCTTTGGCACAGCTCTGCATGCTCACTTCTCTGAGGTGTTTATTTGAATGCTCTCTGCCTCAGATTACCTTCCTGGAGGCACGCTGCCATTTGCACAAGCAGTCTTTGGCTCAGGACTTTCCTGCTTTTTTTTCTACATAGTTCATGTCTACCTGACAGTAGCGTGACCAAGAAATCTGCTTATCAGAGACTATTCCAATTTTAGCACTGAAAGTCCCACATCATAGAAAACCCCCTCAGGTCAGGCAGAGACAGTTGGTCACCCTTTGGATGTATATGCTGTTTGGTGATGTGCTTCTCAGTATATGTGACAGTGTTCCATGATATTGTATCGCCATGTGAAATGGAGACCATCTTAGTGTAGACACATGGTGCCAGACTCATGCCATGCATGCCATAGCTGGCCGTATCAGTGAAAGCTCTAAAGAGTTCACCATAACTGCTCCATAATATTATGTTGTGACTCCTTTCTCAGAACATACCCTAGTGTTTTGTGACTCCTGTCTGAACTACATATTTTACTTCTTTATATTGGGATAATTACAGTATGTTGCTGCACAAGGGTAGAAATGCTTGGGAAGTTGTGTTCCTAAAACAAAATACTACTGTATAGCCAGAGTCTAGAGCTGTCCTGGTACACATAGTAAGTACTCAATAAATGTTTACTTATAAGTGGAGAGCCACTGTTGACTATTAACCCTTAGGATCATGAGGAGCTTATTAATATGTAATACATTTTAATATATGCTGACAGAAAACTAAAATCCCTTGTAAATTTAAACTTGATTAAGACAGATGGATAAATATAACCCTGGTGCACGTCTATTGCTTATTCTCTGTATGGATGTTACTATACTTATTTTTATGTGTTTTTGATAAACACATAAAAACATACCCATGTAATGGACATACAGAGTCGTGTCTACGTGTCTCTTCTAGAGCATAGTTGCAGGATAGCCGTCTGGGGCAGCTGTGCCTAGTTCATCTACAGATGCCCAGAGGTGCCTGACCTGCATGCTTCCATGTGGCCCAGGCTGTGGCCAGCAGCCCTCGCGTCCAACTTTCTGCCTGAGGTTCTGTGGCCCCTTTCACTTGGGGACAGAGCTGATTGGGAAAGTTGGACTGTGATCTCTGCACAGTTGTAATGAGTACAGGCCCCCAGCTTTTTGAAAGATAAAGAAATCTGGCAAACTATTAAAATAAAAATCAAAAGCTTTCTAAGGCTCAGTGGGGTCTTTTTTCAAGAGGCACGGGCAGTTCTGGAAGCAGCTTGGAGAGCAGGCAAGGAAAGGAGATGGAACCAACATGTCCCTCTCCTGGGGGAGCTCAGCACTCATAGCAAAATCAAGCTGCTCTGAGGCAATTAAGGAGAACACAAAGACTCCAGCAAGCGAAGAGCGGAGAGCGCAGCAGGGGAACGGGATGAGGAAGAGAACGGGAGGAGCCGGCCAGCAGCGCCAGGCAGTCCCTCCTGCCGCTTCCTGCTTAGGACGGTGCCGTCCTCAGGTGCCAGCTGACATTTACAAGCATCCTGCTTCAAGAATGGTCTTTGGGCATCAGGGAATTTAGCTCATGGTCTAAAGATCTACTGTCTACAAAGGAATGGTGCTCAGTTCTCAAACCCAGCGCTCCTCACTGAACCGACTCTTCCCACCATGTGGTCAGATGCAGGGCAAATGCAATGAGTCAGAACTAGCCCTCCCTGCTTTCGTTTCCCATAGTGCATAGGACAGGGCACTTGTGCCGGAACCTTCTTCCTGCCTCTTTTGTCCAGCTGGGATGTTTCCAGCTCTGCCACCCATTGGGATCTCTTAGGGAGTTAGAGCCCCAGTGATACCTGCACTGTGCTGGCAGACAGTCTGACCTCCCAGGCCTGGGCCCTGGGGCCATGGAAGCTCTTCAGGACTCCAGGGGGCAGCCAGGGTGAAAACACTGCTCGGTCTGGATTGTGGGTAGATGTCCAGAGAACCACACAACGAATGCCCAGGGGAATGGGTGGCAGGGACGGGGACCTGAATTGAGGAGGCCCAGAAGGCAGCTTGCTGTGGTAGGGAAAGAGCAATCAGCAGCCAAGGTCCCAGTGCTCTAAACCCAGATTTCCTGTGTTGTGGCATGTTTGAGGCTAGAGCCAATTGTACAAGTGACCAGTTTACTTATTTTTAAAATAAGAGCTTATCCATTTCACTTCAGTGTGGCTGGCCAGGGCTCAATAGATAGGACATAGAATGACTATGACCTCATGACTGGAACACTGGGTTTTATCTCCAGAGTGCATCAGGGTCACCTGGAACATTTGCCAGAATGCATCTGCAGAGGGCCAGGGATTTAGCTCAGTGGTCCCAGTATCTGCCTGGCAGGCACAGGTTCCCTGGTTCCATCTGGTAACCACATACAACAATACCAGGCGTGGTGACTCACGCTCACCAGCCATCAGTACCACACACCACAATGTTGGGTGTGGTGGCTCACACCTGTAACCCTAGCACTCGGGAGGCAGAGGCAGAACTACTTTGAGTTCCAGACTAGCCGGGTGAGTTCAGGGCCAGTCTGAACTATAAAGCAAGACCCTGTCTAAAAAGAAAAACAGAAACACAGCAGCAGAAGGGCAGTTGGGGGCCTCCCTCATGCTTTCTTCTTCAGGTCACATGGGTTCCCAGAGTGTGCGTTTGCTACACATTCTTGAGTTCTCTGCTGCTGCTGGACAGTGGAGTACACTCTGAGAACCACTTATTAGAGTACTGACAATAAACACAAGGAAATGACATTTCCACCAGCAGCCTTTCTGGGGAGTTAGAGAAATGTGGTGTAGTTGTGGGCTGGGGATGTAGCTTGGTGGTGCCACACCTGCCTGGCAAGAACAAGGTCCTGAGTTCAATCTCCAACACCATAAAAAAAAGAAAGAAAGAAAGAAAAGAAAAAGAAGTAGAGATATCAAAGAAGAAATAAATGAAGATAAAATGACAAATTTTTAAAAAGAAATATGGTCATTTTCAGCCATTCTTCCAAGTACAGCAAAAGCAAATTTAATGAAAGAGAAAAGCACCAGGTAAAAATTGAAGTATTAGATCTATTCAAAACAGCACTACAGGGTAACCTGAAATATTTAGAATTATGACATTTTCTTCCCCTGTTCCCTTCTATTTGAGATTTGCTTGAAGCATTGGACTTGGAGGACACTGTAGTACTTGATGAAGTGATATATGTACTCTATGGTCTGAGAAAATTCATTCCATTTCCAGAAGTGCTTTTCTTTTCTTTTCTTTTTTTTTTTTTTTTTTGAGATAGGGTCTCGCTTTGTAGTTCAGGCTGGCCCTGAGCTCACTATGTAGCCCAGGCAAGCTGGGAACTCAGCAGTCCTCCTGCCTCTGCCTCTCGAGTGCTGGGATGATAGGCGTGAGCCACCAAGTCCAGCACTGTGGTAAGTGGTATTGATTGTTGGTGGGTGTGAGTCACCATGCCCAGCATTGTATGTGGTTACCGGGATCGAACTCAGGGTCTTGCGCTTGCAAGGCAGGCGCCAGAACCACTGAGCTAAATCTCCGGCCCCAGAAGTGCTTTTCTTAACTCTGAGAAAGTCTAGCTATCTGTTTGAAGGATTTTAACCAATCAACAAAACACTTTGTTCACTTTGTGGATAAAGATTTGTCAGAATTATAGCTATAAAGTTTAGTAGTGAGAATGTTGGCAGTTAGCTTTGCTAAAAGCTAAATTCAGTAAAGATGAAAATTGATATTTCATAATATCTGTTCTTCTCACTTAATAAATTTTTGGGTATCTCTAGAGTGAATGCAGCCCACTTCAGTAAACCAGAAAGAAACCAGGCAAAAAAGAGAACATCATTTTTTACAGACAATAATATTTCTGATTCATTTGAGCCATGCTAGATAGGGGGGCAGCTCCCAAAGTGCATAGTTTTCTACCCTCAGAGGGACTCAGTAACCTGGCATGAGAAACGCACTAGCAAATTATGAGTCATATACCTGTTTCCGAGGTTTTGTTTTTTGTGAGTTTTGTTTGTTTAAGCCTACTTATAGAGATAAGGTCAAGCTCTCAGGACAGCAAAGTATGATTTACTCAAGGGCAAGTCACCTGGATTCCATGTTTGCACATTAAGAGATGTTTCGGTAATTTCCAAGTTTTTCAGAACTCTATACATTTGGATTCAGCTCAAGAGAAGCTCAGTTATTTCAAATAGCTGCAGGGTTAGAGTGTTCCATGGAAATTGCTTACTTTTCTTTAACTATGAAAAAAATGGCATTAAAAGATGTCAAGGAATCAAAATCTTTTTTAAGTGAGAAAAATCCCGGCCTTGATTTTAAAAGTGTATTATGCTCTGCTGTTGTTTTAAAACCTTGGAATTGAACCCCGAGCTTTGAGCATGCTCAGCAATCTCTACCAGTGACTCACACCCGGTCCCAGTTTGTCCAATGATGAGCAACTTACTTGCTGATAATAAGTGTTTCCTCTCCATTTATCCAGACTCTCGTGAATTCCCCGTATACCTTGTTGTAGTAGTTGGAGGCACTGCCGATCCCCATCCACAGGAATCTGCCGTAGGAAATGAGGGGCCCGATTCCCAGGCAGTAGCCAGGACCTGGGAGAGTCGGCAGAACAGTCAGCATCTCTGCAACACCAATGTGCTTATTCTTTTTATCTAACTGCACTTTACATCTGTGGCTGTTTATCTGTAACAAAATAACTTGCATGAGAGCAAACCAAGGTCGATATGAGACTCCTCACTCCCCAGGTGAAAAGCATTCAGTGTCCACATCGCACTTGAGCCTTTTTCTTAATCATCTCTCAGGCTCCGTGAACTGAGCATTGTGTACTCATTTTTTCCAGAGTTAAAGGTGTCAGTGAGTTTCAAACATGAATCCTCCTTTGGGCTATCTGGTAGCAACTGTGAAAACCGTGGCGAGTGCCAAATGGACAGAATTGTTTGGGTACTTGGTCTTGTTTGAGTGCTTTTGGTTTCAATGCCCTGCTTGTTGGAATGAATGGATTGGAACTGGGTTGTTTTACAGTTATCCTTTTTTTTGAGACAGGGTCTCGCTTTGTAGTTCAGGCTGGCTCTGAGCTCACTATGGAGCCCAGGCAAGCCTCGAACTCAGCAATCCTATGTCTCTGCCTCCCGAGTGCTGGGATGACAGGCGTGAGCCACCACGCCTGGCACTGTGGTATGTGGCATTGATTGCTGGTGGGTGTGAGTGTCTACGCCCAGCATTGTATGTGGTTACTGGGGATTGAACTCAGGACCTTGTGCTTGCGAGGCAGGCACCGGAACCACTGAGCTAACCCTCCAGCCCTCCAGTTATCCTTTTTAACTGTGAGAAACAGTGTCTGCTAAAAGATAATGTCCAGTTTGAGAACTTGCCTGCCTCTCTCTCTCTCTCTCTCTCTCTCTGTCTCTCTCTGTCTCTGTGTCTGTCTGTCTGTTTTTCTCTCTCTCACGTGCTCTCTCTCTGTCTTACAACTCAGTTTAAGAAAAGAAACAGCTTTGCCTATAGGGGCGGGTGGGGGTAGTAGGGTGGATAGGGGAAGGGGAAAAATGAGAATTAAGTTGTGTCATATACAGGTACAAATTCTCAATGTGGAGTACAATTGTGATGTGTATGTATAATGTACCAATAAAATGTACCAAAAGAGAAAAGAATGGGATACAGGAGACATAAAGTGTGGGCTTGTTTAAAGTCTAGAGAAAGGAAAATATGTAAAAGAAAGTCTTATTTTCAGCCAGAATCCCTTAAATTTTAGTACGCATTTCAGCATCCTTGGAGGTTTTTTGTTTTCTAGTGAAATCTGCTTTGTTTCCTTGGCACAGGTTCAGCCAAATGTCAGTTTGGGTCAAATTATCTTGGATCACTGAGCTCACTGCAAGAAACCATCTAACGGTGATATGGAAACTTATGTTCAGATCTTCCTGTTCTTTTGGATAAATAAATAATATTATTATTTTAAAAAAGAAGAGAAACTGAAAGTCAGACTCATGTGGCAAATAAAACTTAGAACTGAGGAATTAGGTGCCTACAACACTCATCCCATGGAGAGAGTTTCCCTCACGCCACCCTCTCCAGCCCCGTAAACTGGGGTGAATAAGCTGCCACTGGAATCCCATTCCATCGCTCATGAGTTGTGCAGTCTCTGCCTTTGTCGAGTCTAAGGCTTCGCTGAGAAGACAGGCACACACACCGGCCTCACTGGAGGAAACAGGCAGGAAACTGCCTTCCAAACTTCAACTTCAGGACTGTGATTGTTGTGCCTTCTAAGCACCCTTTGGCTTTTAATGACCCTGAGGTATAAATCCTTTAAAACCAAGAAGTCAAGGAACACCGATTCAAGGGCAGGTGGCAGTTCAGGAGATCTAGACAAGAACCACCCTACCAAACCGACTTCCTTCCCACCCCAACCAGGAACCACAGTCTGTAGCCAGAAAGGATTCTGCCAAGACCCCATGTTTTCAAAGTAAAAGCTGGAAGCTAGGAACTCCCTGGCCAGCAAAATGCTCATCAGGCTGGGCCAGAGGATGAGCTATGGTCCTTGTGCCCTGTCTTCCTTCCTGCTTGGGCACTGACAAGTGATCTCTCTTCTCTACATTTTAACCCTTCACTTGTGAAAGCAGGAGTTTGGTCTCCCTGTTTTCTCTTACTGGTCATGTCACGGCAGATCTCCATGGTCTGTTCCTGTGATCAGATGAAGGTTTTTGGCTCCTTCTCTGTGGCTCTCAACCCTGGCTTCTATGAAAACCACCTTGGAAAAGTTTGTAAAATATTAACCTGGTCCTGGTAAAAACTCTAGATTCTTAGATGTGGCTAAAACCACTGTAATGTATCTATGCATCTAGTCGACAGTGTGTGACAGCAGGATGTCCTTGCCCAGATGTGGTGGACAAGGGAGAAGTGGCCTCCCCTCCCAACCCTGCCCTCTTCTCACATGGGGCTCTGTAGCAGTGCCACTGGAGCTTGCAGCATAAACATCTGGGAAGGGGAGAGTGCGTCTTTTTAAAAAAGCAAAGGGCGTTTCTGGACTTGGAGATTCTGATTCAAAATTCTGGAGCACAACCCGGGAGTCAGGATAACCAGCTCCTGCCTGCAAGGTGATTCTCATACTAAAAGTTTGAGAACCTCTGGCTTACTCCTTGATTGGTCAGTGCTAATTTCCATCTCCTTGTGAGACTCTTGGAGCATATAGGTTTGGACTTTAGCCCCTGAGCCTGGGCCAGGAAAGAGAAGAAAGAACCATTCAACCACCTCCTCCACCCATCTCTGTCCTCACATTCATTGTCTCTGACTGAAGAGCCCACTGCAGGGAGAAGAACTTGAGAAACATGAGCAATGGAAAAGAGAGTTCAAGTCAAATATCCTAGAAGAGTTTTTTCAGATGTAAGCTTCTTTCTTCAGAGGTGATCCCAGAGGTGTCGTTTACTAATCAGTCTATTTACTTGAGCATTCAAGGAACCTACACTTCCAGGCTGAATCCAACAAACAGGCAGTTTTCCTAAAATGTTCCTAAAGGATCCAGATAGAGAGCATATTGTCCAGGCTGTGCTCCCACACCTGATTGCTCTGTCCTGAGGCTCACCACACAGTATGCTTTTGCAACAAAGCTTATGGGATCTTATGGAACTGGGAACAGTTGCCCGCCATGAGGGACGGACAGTGAAAACAAAGGAATCTGATCCCAAGTAATTCCAGCTGTAACAATGGAAACGGAAAGAATAAGCTGGATAAATGTGTTATTATCTGCTTTTGATTGACCCACAGTTCTTGCTGAAGATTCCTTGGGGGGTGTGGCTTGCTAAGGGAGAGGAAAGGACCCCAGCACTTCTCCCACTGCCCAGGTCCCGTTCAACCCATGGCAACCCCCTATTGCCATATTGGTGCTGTGGGAAGATGATGAGTGAGATGAAGCGAAGGAATAAACACAGGCAAGGAAGAGTGGGATAAAGCAGTGAGAGAGGAGAAAGACAGCAAGCTAGAAGACATCTCAGAGACAGTTCCACCTGTTGAAAAATTTTTAATTCCTTAGAATTTTATCTTGACTAAAGCTGTGCCAAGTCTACCAGGAAGGGTTTTTCTCAGATATTTTAAAATTTAAAATGTGTAGATAATTGGGCTAAGGTTTTACCTAAATTCCATTTTGCTGTCATGGAAGTACTTTTCAGTAATCGTACCAGGTTCCCTTTTGTACTTTTATCCAGTTTTTCTTGACACCGTGAACCAAATGCCCAGTTAAACAATATGCTTAAACGTAGAAGTAAGCAACTGACCTGGAATTGAGGCTGTGCTCTCACAGTTCCAAATCAAGAGGAGAAAGCCCACGAGCAGCAGGACTGGCATGGCAGCAACAGGCATGACCTCAGGCACCATGCTGGTGATGTTTGAGTGCACTGGGTTCAGAATTCCCAAAACCATGCTGTCCTGCTGGGTGTCAGAAGCAGCAGTCAACGTGCTGTGAATATCGAGAGGCAGAAAAGTGAGAAAACTGCTGTCAGGTTCCTCTGTGGCTCCTCTTGTTTCTGAAGATGCTGCTGGAGTGTTCACATTTTTATAATGTGATGAGGAAAGACAAGTGTGTAGTTATGAGTCAAAACAAACAAGCCGCAAACCTCTTTTGGCTTGAAGTGAGCCATTTCTGACCTTGGTAGTCTCAGGTTCTCTTAGCCATGTGGTGTGCTAGAAGTTTATCAGTTTGCCCTTGAATGGGTAAAGTGACGTGCATTTGCAATTGAGAGCCAAATCTCTTACCAAAATAAAAGAAAATGAACCTCATTCCAGAGAAAAATCATGATTTTTAGCAGGTCATTTTGTTTAGGCAGTCTTCTTGACCTAAAGAAAAACCAGTTAATAAGCAAAAGCAAACAGTGACAAATGACCTTCCTTGATCAAAAGTTCATCCTCAGTATTAAGTTCCTGCACACTTGGAAAGTGTAGGGTGTTCTCAGAGTGCCATTGAGTTGTCTCTTGAGTTGAGTGCCACACAGGGCAGTGTTTCTCCACCGGCTTTTATAGGAACCTACAATCTCTTGTGCTGTGGGCCGGAATCAGCAGTATCCATGGGGATTAACATTCAAAGTAGAGGGAGCCAAGTAGAAAGGAACAAAAAAAGTAAAGAGTGTAGAGGAAAAGGAAATGGAGGGCGAAAGACCGCAAGGACAGGGGACGTTACTGACCACAGGATCAGGTGCCACTCAGGAACCCTATCCCCAAATCAGCTGACATCCTGAGGGAGACAAGAAACTTCACACTGTAGATGAACTGGTTTAGCTGTTTCTTTATTTTGTTAATTCATTGTTATTCCACCATTTCAATAGCCATTAGCTTTTAAGTGCCAGGCCCTGAAAATGTGCCTGTATATGGTAGGCAGTTTTATTGTGCTGCTGAGACCAGACAGCCACCATTGCATCTGTTTTCATCCAGTTCCTCTGTAAAGGAGTAGCTAGAGGGAGAGCGTGTTTCAGGTTCCCAGGTTCACGCATGGCCTTTTGACATCCTTCTGAGTAAGCACTGTGTGGCTGTGTGATAGGCAGCACCACTAAGGTTTCCATGTATACAAGTGAAGCTTCAGACCACTGTTAGCCTCAGTGAGGAAAGTGATCACAATAAGGAGGAGGAAAGTGTCCCAGAGGAAGTGAAGCCAGCAGAAAACCTCACGTGAAAGGGATCCCAGCTGTGTTTCAGGACACTGAAGTGCAAAGTGTAAGATCCTGGGAGCTGGTCCTAGTTTAAAGGAAGTAAAGGCAGCTCATGAGGGTGGAGAAGAAGATGCTCTCTCAGTGAAAAGAGGTAGAAGGAAGAAGTGTTCAATTTCGCTTGGTATGTTTTAGTTAACAAAGAGAGAAAACACTGAAAGATTTTAAGGCTTTCTAATGTGAATTATTGTGTCCTAGAATACTTGTTTTTCTGTTTTGATTCTCTATATATTTATAAAGTGCTAGTTAAAAAATCCTTAAGGTTTTGCCAGAAAACGTTAAAGGTAGTGGAACAACTGTAATTTTCTCTTGGTCTTAAGATGGCTCTGTACACTTTCAGTTTACATATGCTGTTTTTATAGCACTCCATTACTATGCAAAGAGCAGACTGAGTGTGTCTAGATGTCTAATAGAACTAAGAAGCCTGGCTTATTACTTTCCTCAAAAGGATGTGATGAGGACTCTCACAAGAGCACCATTTAAAAACCCAAGAGCATGAGAATGTTTCTAACACCCAAAACATTTTCTATCAGACATTGTTCTAGGAAATTACTGATTTAAATTAAGTCTTTCATCCTTACCACAAGCCTGTGAGCTACAAATGCCTATGCTCGTTTTACGTGTGTAAAACCCCAGAGGCATGGAGAGGTCAGGCCCCTGAGCAGCACACTCAGCCTGACTCAGTGCCTTGCCCCGATGGGCAGGAATGAACCCAGTACCTGCTGATAGAGTCCTCAGTCAGGATCAGGGCACAGCCTGAAGGGAGGGAGCAGCGCGCTGTTTCCCAAAGCCGTAGTGCAGCAAGGACCCCTAGAGAGGCCAGCACGGCCCCTGCAGGGGGCAGAGGCTGACCTGGCCTTCCGAAGTGCTGCCCTGCCCTGCTAGGCCTCCCTGCGCCCTCCCTGTCACGTAGGCCTGGGAGCTCAGCGTGGAGACCCCTCTGAGCCTGCCTTCTCTCCGCAGTCCTGGGCGGTCCCTCTTTCACGTCCCGTGTCTTCAGAAATCAACCCGCATCCGGTTTCTCTTTTCTTTGGATTCCTCCAGGGGGCTGACTCTTAGGGCTTCCCCTGGAAGGGAGACAGATGTGACTTTGGCCACCTGGACCAGACACAGTCTTGGGGAAGTATCAGCCCTTTTCAGAATGGTTTTCAGGTGAGGGAGAGCTTACAGTTGGGGCAGAAAGTCTTAGGGCTGGAGGATACTCTTCCGGAACATAAGGGGCTGCTGAGTGGGGCCGAGTGGGGGGCGTGGTGAGGGCGCGCCGCGAGAAGATCAGTCAGAAGCGAGAGAGGCTGGGGCCTGCGGCTGCGCAGACTGGAGGCGGGCGGAGAGACTGTTTGGTAAAAACGTATAGAGCTCAGGGACGGTGTTGGGATTCGCCCTGCACCAGACGATGAGCCCCTGAGGGGTTTAAAGCAGGACGTCCACAAGATCGTATTTGTGTTGTCAAAGCCGAAATCGCTGTGTCTGCCGCGGGAAGAGTGTGCCGGTGCTGGAGCCGCACAGTCGGTGGCGGGAGAGACGAAGCTTGTGGCCCCGGGCGGTGGACGGGGTGGGGGGACGCGTGGAGTTGGAAGTGACGCGAGGGGTCGTGACTTAACGCGCTGTCTCGGGAGTGAGCACGCGGAGGGCGACGCCCAGCCTGCAGACTGCACAGCAAGCGAGGGTGGCGGCGGCCCTGTGGGACCGAGGCCAGCTATGTGTCTGGGAGCCTTTGCATTCAGAAGTCGGGGGCAGAGAACTGTTCAGACAACTGCGAGGTGACGGCCAGCAGGCCCGGGAGTACAGCTGGGGCGGGGTGCAGCTGAGCTGGACGAGAGGGTGAAATGGAGCCTGGCGAGCGGGCCTTACCCCGAGAAGGGTGTGGAGGGACACCCCGACTGCATGTGTGGTGCAGGGTAAACCCGGAAAACAGGAGTTCGCGGAGGAGCCAGGGCCGGTGTGGCCTGGCACAGGAGTGAGCCCGGAGGAAGTGGACTGTGCCGCGTGCCAGCGGCGTCCTTGATGCACAAGGAGGACGGTTGAGCTGTTACAGTAGTGACAGGGCACGAATCTCCAAAAGACTGTTTTTCAAAGATCACAGCAGTCATTGCTCCTGTCTTTCAAGGGGTGCGGTCAACGCAGAGAGAGAGTATCTGGTCGCGGGAAGATGGGCAGGGCCTGTTGCCCAGAGCGGCAGCCCCCGCCGTGCCTGGCGAGTCCACGGGCGCTCGCATGCGACACAGCCCAGCACTGCGGTCACCCCCAGCGCCTCGCGGAGAAGCTGGCACCTTCTTCAGCTCCTTCTTCCAGTCTTCCACCTCCTGCTTCTGTACTTCCCTGGCTTGGCAGTACCAGGTGCTCCAGCGGTTGACTCAATTTTTGTTTTTAAAGGACAGCCCAAAACACATTGCCAAGCATGGTGGGATAAGTGTGTTTGTAGCAAAAGGCAATCAGTATTTGGAGCGTTTTGAAGGGGATTACTAGTCATATGTCCTTTATTTAAATTTAAACATGCACCGTATTTTCTGATCACCCTGAATTGAACAACTGTTTGTGGCAACTTCTGTTAGAGATGTGCAGGCTGTGTCCTCGCCCCCTGGTTCACCGGAAATGGCACCATCACATTTCTGGCTCTTCCAAGAGCTAAAATGACCATGAAGGGGGTACTTTTTGAATCAGTTCAGGACACTCATCCAGCCAAGGCAACAACAGCTAGAGGCTCGCAGGACAGGGAACTCCAGAACTGCTCCAGAAGTTGCTGAAATGATGGGGTGAGTACGCTCGAAGTGAGGAGGCACTCACTTCAAGCTATTAGTGGCAACGTGTCTTTTACTGTCCGTAATAATTTTTCACTTCAACTGTTTACCGCAGTTTTTCTTCTTATCATACTCTATACATTTCCAACCTCCCCCTTTCTCATTGGCAGTTACTTCCTCTTCCTTTTTTCCACTGCTTCTAATTCCTTCATTCCTTCCTCCCTCCCTCCCTCCCTCTCTCCCTCCCTTCCTTCCTTCCTTCCGAGACAGGGTCTCACTGTGTAGTTCAGGCTGGCCCTGAGCTCACTATGTAGCCCAGGCAAACCTGGAACTCAGCAATCCTCCTGTCTCTGCCTCCCGAGTGCTGGGATGACAGGCGTGAGCCACCACACCCGGCACTGTGGTGTGTGGTATCGATTGCCAGTGGGCGTGAGTCTCCATGTCTAGTATTGTTGTAGGTGGTTACCGGGATCGAACCAGGGACTTGTGCTTGCAAGGCAGGTGCTGCAACCGCTGAGCTAAATCTCTGGCCCCCGTTTTCTTTTGACTCATGTTCTTTTGTCTTCTGGCTTCTGCTCTGGCAGATCAGTGACACTGTCTCCTAGAGGAAACATGTAATTTT
>PVIC010025668.1:0-25124 GCA_004025085.1 Thryonomys swinderianus
GCTCTGCCCCGTGTTAGCGATTTTATCAAATTCCAAATACTTTTCCTTCATACAGATGAGGAGAACAACAAAATCAGACTTTACAAGGACACTTTACAACCAATCTGCTCCTTGTGGAATAAGATAACTACCTGCTCTTTCTTTAATATGGTAAACAGTTGGCCATGGTTTAAAGGAGAGCTAGAGCTTATTCCAATTAAAAGAACAGGTGGGAGAAGAAGTGAAGGAAGAAGAAGAAAGAACACAAACAACTCACACATAGTGGAAGAACAAGCAGTGAGCATTTCTGGAAGAAAGTGAATCAGTATTCACACAGTGAATTTCCCTGGGATCTTTTAACCAAAGTCACTCATTGAAGAAAGGAAGGGTCAGCCTTGATCCTTTTGGTCCAAAGGGAAAGTTGTCCAGTTGCCAGACATAAAGAGAAGAGAAAGAGGAAAATTGGCTCCTTTCCTGTGAACAGGGGGCTGGGAAAAGCTGGGTTCTATGTGGAAGCCAGTGGAGAGAACGTTTCCTGCCTACAATTCTCAGGTGACATTCACTCCCACCACACTCACAGGTGTGCATAGAAAGACTTATAAGAATGAAGGCAATTAACAAATCATCTAGTCTAAAGCAAACAGGCATGGTAGCACGCGTGCATGCATACACACACCTAAAAGCACCCTACCAACCAAAAACTAGATACCCCCAAAATACTTTTTCCTTTTCTCATAATAAAATCACACAGTCCAGGTGAGAAAACTCACTGGAATACACCCTCATCTCAAAAAAGCCATGACACTGGCCCAGTTTCCTCTATCCTGAGTTGAAGTTTCCTGCTTCCCCTCCAGGCAGCCTCTTTCAAGAAGATGGCAGCATCTTTCTCTTCAGAAGATCTTGGTAATCTGCTTTAACTGTTGGGCTTCTAAACAGCTTTTGATTCTACCTCAATTATGCCTTAAAAACCCCACTTCCATACCTAGAAATTTTGTGTTCTCATCATGGAAGTTTTTAAAAACAGTTAAATAAGAATCCTTGGACCCATATTACTCAAATAATTTATATGACATGGAAATCAAACCTCTTGCTTGAGTCTGGAGCTATGAAGAGGTGTCTCACAAATCTACAATCTTCTAGAAGGCAAGAAGGAAAGGAAGAGAGAGAGAGAGATGTAGAGGAAGAAGAGGGAGAGTGAAGGAGGGAAGAAGAAACAGAAATAAACATATAAAAGTCTATTCTTCCTGATTTTCATTTATTTTCTAGGTTCTAACAGGCAAAATAATCTTCAGCTTATATATTCTCTCCATAAAACAATACATACGTGTAAAATAACACTGTTTTTTACTGAAATAAAAGTGGAAAATATTTAACTGTTCCTAAACAAAACAGCAAAAGTATCTCCTTTCAGAGTTGCTGAGATATAATACGTTTGAAATTCTGCACAGCACAGTGAAGAGTAGAAGACTTTATCTTAGGACCTCATACTTCTCTGAAGTTAAGAATTTGGAGCCAGAGATTTAGCTCAGTGGTTCTGGCACCTGCCGAGCAAGCACAAGGTCCCTGGTTCAATCCCCGGTAACCACATACAACAATACTGGGCGTGGGGACTCATGTCCACCAGCAATTAGTACCACACACCACAGTGCTGGGCATAGTGGCTCATGCCTGTAATTCCAGCACTCAAGAGGCAGAGGCAGGAGGATTGCTCAGTTCAAGGGTTGCCTGAACTACATAGTGAGCTCAGAGCCAGCCTGAACTACAAAGCAAGACCCTGTCTCAAAAAAAAAAAAAAAAAAAAAAAAGAATTTGGAAGCTTGCTGCATCCAAAACTGGTCCCATCTAATAGTATGTTTTTGACTGGTGACACTCTCAATCAGTTACTATTGCAATAAAATCCATTTTGATTGTATAGTCCATTGTGCCGTTTATATTTACAGAACTATGTAAACATTTGAACAAATAAAATGGCCTTGAACATGACCAGCTCCACAGAAAAGCTGTGGTTTAAAATGAAATAAATAAAAAGAGGAAACAACTGTTTTTGAAAGCTCACAAAATTGGAAACAAGAAAAGTCCGTAAAATTTCTCCCAAGCCACCTTTCCCTAGCCCTGGAAGGCATTTTATGAGATAATGAAAACTTCTAACATGGAGTGGCGTGATTAAGTAATAAGGAGCTGAATTTTCCTTCCTATGTAACTCCACAGGGTGCTTCCCACAGCGTGGCCAAGGCCTGTGTGAGAGCTCAGTGTGTTAGTGCACCACCAGATTACAGGCGTTTGTTAAAGGAGCTCCCACTGAGACCTTTTCTGCAGACTGGTTAAATAACAGCCTCATTCTTACGTGCTCAATGGCCTGGCTAGCAAGTCCTGTCCTTCCTAGGAATCTGCGTGCATAGCATATATGGATACACGGTCTCTGCCTCCGAACTGTGGGATGGGCAAGTGTGCGCACTCGCAGCCGCGTGACTCTGGTTGTGAGAGATGAGAAGAAGAACCAACTTTTTCTCCACAGGTTCACAGGAGACCACAGCAGCTCGCGGCAGGGGGTAGTCAGTCAACTGAGACAAGATGTATGGCCAGCTGCCACCCCTGGGAGCTCAGCACTTAAAGGATGGTGGTGAGTTTGCTCTTTGCTGGTTTAATCTCATCACTGCTTCCCTCTGGAAGGATGATGCAGGGCACAGGTTTGACCCAGCCTGCTGCTCTGCAGGTTCCCAGTAACACACAGGTTAAGCCAGCCAATAAATCAACCAGCTAAGCAGAGCTTCATCACCCTACACCCTGGACTTGGAGCTTCGCGGCCATCTGATCTTTCTTTAATGGGATTATCCTGATGGACACGGAATCTCTGGACTCTGTCATTGTGAGAGAACTACTTTCAACAGTATTTATGGCATGGTGTTTCGTGGCTGTTCCTCATATTATTCTAAGAGTCAACTTTTTTTTTTTTTTTTTTTGAGACAGGGTCTTGCTTTGTAGTTCAGGCTGGCTCTGAGCGCACTATGTAGCCCAGGCAAGCCTTGAACTCAGCAATCCTCCTGTCTCTGCCTCCCGAGTGCTGGGAAGAGTCAACTTTTTTGTATTCTAAATTCTTCCCTCATAAAACCTTGCCATTCATTAATAAATATACATTTATGCAGAGGAAGAGATCATTGGCAAAGAAACCCTTCAGCTAAATTTGAGTCACCAGCTTTTTTCTCATTGCTGAGTACAGAACCCAGAGCCTCACACATTCTTGGCTAATGCTGCACCTCTGAGCCACATCCCAAGTCCCCGGGTTCATCAGTTCTTAAATATCTTGCCACATCTTATTTAATAACCTCCCCATTTGTGTCTGTGTGTATGATTACACATGTGCTCAGCTATAGACGGAGTCGTTTCTGAACTCCATGGTGATAGGTTGAACTCATTGGGTCCTCATTCTGTAATACCTCAGTGTTTACCTGCAATAAACAAAGATACTCTTGTGTGATGACACTACAGTGATCTAAGGCAAGACATTTAACACTGATGTAATACTTTTATCTAATCCACGGGCCATATAGACTTTCATCATGTAACCCCAGCAACTATTTTTATAGCAAGTATTTGTTCAGTAAGGATTCAGTTAAAGATTGTGTATCTTATTTGATTTTCATCTCGTCATCCAGTCTCCTTTAACCTGGGGGCAATCCCTTAGCCTTTCAATTTTTTTTTTAGAATATCCCTCAATTTGTATTTCTCTGCTATTTCCCTGGGATCAGAAACATGCATCTCATTTGGGATATGAGTACTCTGTCATGATGGACTCTTTCCATAGTTGGCCTCTTTTTAGTGATACTAATATTTATGATTCAATGACACATCATATACTGGTACAAATTTACAATGTTGATTGTGACCATGATGCATATATAAAATGTAATAAAACCAATTAATTAATTAAAAATAGGTTTGGCTCATTTCTTTACTGCATCATAAACAAAGATTTTCATTCTTTGTTTTCAGGTACCTTTAAATAATGCAAGTATTCTGCTTCTCACTGAATATGCAACTCTAGAGTAGCATCTATTTGTGATTCTTACTCAAATCAACTTCTACTGTGATGGTTGTGTGCTTTTTAAAATTACACTGCAGAAATTTAGTTTACTGACCACCATCACAGGCCAGGCTGCTTTAGCAATCACCAGACTTCAGCATTCACAAGATGATCATACCATAAAGGAAGGGAAAAGGAAAATATAGTCACTACAAATGGGTCTAGTTTGCCAAAACATGCTTTTCTTTTATCCTAGTTTTTCGAAAAGAGTCCCGACCTCAGAGGTGAGAGACAAAATCTGAAATCACAACACCATCTTCCATTCCTTTGATTCAATACCAAGCATTTTTCATTATGATTACATGCAGCCTCCAGTCCAGGGCATTTCCCCCCTTTTGTTTAAATTGCTTCTAGAATAAACATCTCAAAATTTAGGATAGCAGCCAACAGAAGATAATCTCCCAGGGGAAAACATTGGAATCCTTACAATTTCCATCAGCAAGAAGCAGAGGAAAATGACAAGTTGCCGTTCATTTCCAAAGAAATTATGTTCTAAAGGGAGGTCTCCCATCTTTGCTTCTAGGATATAAAAGTTGGTGTTTTAGAATGTTAAATTTATACATTTACCAGAAGAATGGCATTGTAACATTCCCCATAAAAACAGAAACACATCAGCATATTTTGCATTAATTTGCATGCACATACATTTTCTTTGTAAGAGGAGCTCTAAGGACCCCAAGCTAGATCTGTCCGTTATCAAGAGAATACTGTACTCATTTCACAGGAAATGAAAGAAAGAAAGTGGAACCTACTGGTTAGAGGAATCTGTCACTTATCCCCCTGGGTTTATCATGTTCACCAAAAATAAACATATCTCCTAGAGGACAGATGGAAAACACGAGGTGACAATTCATTCTTCACAAAATAACGCTGCTTCCCAAGAGGCAAATTCTCACTTCAAAGTGTGGAATATCCACGTGCATACAAACTCTGATCTGCAGACAAGAACATCTACTGTGATGAAGATTATTCTAATAAAAGCAGAGCTTTTGAGTGTGTTCATGATGTGTACCAATAAAATCAATTTTAGGGCCAAAGATATAGCTCTGTGGTTCCAGCGCCTGCCTCACAAGCACAAAGTCCTGAGTTTGATCCCCTGTACCACATACCACAGTGTCAGGTGTGGTGGCTCATGCCTGTAGTCCCAGCATTGGGAGGCAGAGGAGGATTACTGTGAGTTCAAGGCTAGCCTGGGCAACATAGTGAGTTCAGGGTCAGCCTGAACTACAAAGCGAGAACCCTGTCTCAAAAAACTTTTTTAAAAAATCAATTTAGGGCTGGAGATTTAGCTCAGTGGTTCCGGCGCCTGCCTCACAAGCACAAGGTCCTGAGTTTGATCCTGGTAACCACATACACCAATGCTGGGCATGGTGACTCACACCCACCAGCAATCAGTACCACATACCACAGTGCCGGGCATGGTGGTTCATGCCTGTAATCCCAGCACTCGGGAGACAGAGACAGGAGGATTGCTAAATTCAAGGCTTGCCTGGGCTACATAGTGAGCTCAGGGCCAGCCTGAACTACAAAGCAAGACCCTGTCTCAAAAAAAAAAAATCGATTTAATAAAAAGCAGGGCTTGATACAAAATTAAAGATTACAAAAACAAAGTAACGAGATCCAAGCTACAGATGATGATATGGCCAGTCTTGTTTCCTTTATTACTAATCAGAAGTCTGGCAACGTGAGTTAGATGGGTTAGACTTTATCACTTAAGGGACTTTTGCTTATCTTGCTTGCATTGATGTGTATTGTGTGAAGATACCATAGCATGTTCCCAAGAGTGCAAGCATGTGAAGAAGAGGACAGACACATCTATAGTCTTGAGAGATTTTCACACTGCAGTGCACTGTGTCCTGCCATGACAGCCCTTACTGTATTTTACAGCTGGAAACAACATAGATGTCATTTTGCAGTACCCTGATTTTATAGGCAATGCAAAATACACAGGGTTAAAACATATTCATCCAATAAATAACATATTCAAAGTATACTAACCAAAGCTGCTACTTTATACCAACCACTGGGCTAAGCCCTAGATACATGTTAGAAAATAAAGTACAGTTGGACCTCAGTATCTGCTGGTTCTATGTCTGGGAATTTGAGCAACTGATGAGCAAAGAAAAAAAGTTTAATTGAATTTGTACTGAACATGGACAGTTTTTTCTTGCCATTATTCTCAAAGCAATACTGTAAACCTGTGTGTACATAGCATTTACATTGTACTAGATATTATAAGTAACCTAGGGATGATTTAAAGTACATGAGGTGATGTGCTGGTGTCATATGCAAATACTATGCCATGTCATGTAAGGGACTTAGCATCTTCAGAGTTTGGCATTTATAGGAAGCCCTAAACCAAACCCCACAGATAAAGAGAGTGGCTGTAGATGTAATCAGCACCATCACAAATATTGCATATAATTCAATACTCAAAACATCATAATTTACTAAGATCTATTGGACACCAGTGTCCATTAGAAAGATATTATCACTGGTATACATAACTTTAATATATTCAGCAGATACATTTCTTAAAAACGTAAAGAGAAATAGGTGAAATTAGAAATAGACTTAACTGAGCCATATATGCCCAATATAGCCAACATAAAAATAATTATACAGTCAATACAAAGTTATTGGTATCTCTTGGGTTCTTTGTTGTACTAAATCTTCGAAATCCAGTATGTATTTTACATTTGGCAAAATCCAATTCTGATGACAAATTTTCATCAGAAATATTTGATCTGCATTTTGCACTCATAACAGTTTATGCTTTAAAAAGACTAACAAATTCAAGCCATGTCAAACATTCTTAAAAGTTTTCAAACAACAGAATCAGGCAGATTTTTAATTAAAATTGAATACAGCTAAGCAATTTAGTCCCTCAGTTATACTAGCTTCTTGGGACCAGTGGTTACTGTAATGGTGGCGCATTTGAATTGTATCATTTCACACTCCTAAGAAATATAAGAACTAGGCATTACTGCCCACATTGTACATAAGAAAAATAAACATGCCTTTAGAGACAAAAACTTGACTCATCTGAGATGCTCCTACAGTGAGTGGTAGAATCCAGAATTCGATCCCAAGACTCCAGTCCTCAATAATGTCCTCCATATCTTGTTGCATTAAAAATAAATGTGGAGGGCCAGAGATTTAGCTCAGTGATTCTGGTGCCTGATTCGCAAGCACAAGGTCCTGAGTTCAATCCCCGTAACCACATACACTATGCTGGGCATGGTGACTCACACCCACCAGCAATCAATACCACATATGCCACAGTGCCGGGCGTGGTGGCTCACGCCTGTAATCCCAGCACTCGGGAGGCAGAGGCAGGAGGATTGCTGAGTTCCAGGCTTGCCTGGGCTACATAGTGAGCTCAGAGCCAGCCTGAACTACAAAGCGGACCCTGTCTCCAAATAAATAAATAAATACATAAATAAACAAACAAACAAATAAGAAAGAAGATCTAACTCTGTTCAGGTCACTATGTTAGGTCATAAAGACTCTGAAATGACCAAACATGAAGTTAGGACTTGAGCCAGCCTAGAGAGACACAGGCAGTCTAAAAGCTGAATCTAGCCACAAATGGGTCTGTTGGCAAGTTCCAATTTTTCTTCTAAAACTTTGAATTTGAGTACTTCTCAATCAGACATGCATTTTTCAGTTTCCCACAGAATCCACAATCCCCTCTTACATCATAACAATTCAGCTTCACCTACTTAATGTTCTTTTCTTGGCCCCTGATGCATTTGAACTTGTAGACCTAGTGAGCTAGTTGGCAATGTTACATGATTTCAAGAAAGCTGGGGAGAATGAACCCATAGTGCTTTCAAAGACAATTTGCTCCTGTGGGCAGGATTCATTGACAGTGGGGAGGAACAGCACCACGGAGGCTCATTTAGTTGTGAGCTAGTCTTTCATAAAGTGCTACCTCCTAGTTCTTATTAAAATATTTGTGATGCCAAAAGTCTTTTGGAATGTTTAGAATTTTTAGGCAATGGCCCCAAAAAGCTTCAAGTAAAAGGATAGAATTCCCTGCCTTCCAATCCCTCTCTCTCCCAGAGACAGATGCACAGAGTGCATCATTTTCAGATGAACATTAAAAAATGAATTTTAAAGGTTTTTGGACATCTGTTTTCCTTCCTTCTTGTCTGTTGGAAGCACCAAACAAAAACTGTAACCTCCATATCTGTGTCTTTTCTTGTCAGTAAACAGTTATTAATGTTTCACCCTTGTTACATCACAAGCTTCTGGAGACTGTGAGCTAATGATAAGTTTCTCATTCTAGCCAAGAAACCATAAGAATGTTGACTCTAACCTTATAGTCAGGGAAGAAGAAGTACTCCAGCATTGAGAGATATCAGTTTTTAAGGCCCCTTATAGGTACAAAGTCAAACATGACCAAGTAGCCAACCACTCTGATTCTATCAAGATCCATTTATTATTTAATCTAATATAGCAATAAGATATATTTTATAATAAGGGGGAAGGAGGATTTATTTAAGGTAATTCCCTGTAATAGTCCACCTATGTCTTTGTAATTACACTTGATCTTAGCCAAAAGGCCGAGAAGCGATATGTCTTTGTAATTAATTTCAGAACCATTTTCCCACATACAAACAAGTTCCCTTGCTTGAAGCTATATTTTGGAATGAATGCGTTGAGTAAGAAAATCTAATGTAGAGATGCTCAAACATAGTCATACAGTGGGAAGAGGGGAAGACAATAAACACAAAGATTTCTGAGCCTGAGCCCCAAAATTCTAATTCAGCAGATTTTGAACACCTCAAGTCCTTTCAGCAAATCAGATGCAGAAGTCACCTGTAGACCACCCTGTGAGAAATATGGCTTTAGCAACAGGCCAGTGATCATGAACTTCTTCTCACCTGAGGAAAAAATCCAAAGCGTTATTAAAGATAATTTTCTAATAAGGGTACAATAGATCAAGTGTATTGATGGTGCCAACTAAGAGTCCCTCTGTGTCTGTATTCTATAGTGGGATTCTGCACCTCCTGTCATTAAGAAGAAGAGTCTGTTTCCCTTCACCTTGAGGCTGAGCTGGTCTTGTCACTTGCTTGTACCTTTGCAGTGAAGATGTTAGTACGCCAGTTTCACAGGTGGGCCTCAAGAAAACCTGCATTCTTTTCTCACTCAGATCTTCATTGCTGCCATGTAAACAAGCCCAAAGGGACTGCACGGAGGAGATTCCAACCATTCTGTTCAGAATGATCATAGAACAGCCTACAATCAAGCATCATCAAACAATTGAAGGAGCCCAGTCAATATAAGCAGATGGTGAGCCTGGCTAAGACCAAAGGAGCTGTCTATATGACCCAAAGACAGTGAATCACATTATATTATATTATATTATATTATATTATATTATATTATATTATATTATATTATATTATATTATATTATATTATATCATATCATATTATATATTATAGAGCACAGATTTGAGAGTAGCTTGCTGTGGAACAGGGCTAACTGGTACATAAGGCACAGTCCTTTCCATCTGTCCTGTGTTCAGGAGAGTCTGAGTAGACAATTCTTGAACAGGAAAAACTTACATGTTATTCGGACAGATAAACACATGACCATTTGATTTCCTTGGGTTTTATCATGGCCTGTAACTCAAACCTGGTGACCAAAGTGATGGCCAGGGCAACAGCATAAGATGAAGACCTGAGTAGTGTAATAGTTACCAATAAAAATATAAAATATCTTTATTTAAAAGCATTACAAGGTTAAAAACCCAAGTTCAAACTCAACAGATTTTTTTTCACTGCTCAAGATCTTGTAGTTAAGAGTTTTTTTCAGGTTCTTCTTGCTCCTTTATCATAGTAGAACACAGAAGATACAGAAACATATTTTTTCAAATAAGAAAAGAGATAAATATTATTTAAAATCTTCTTTACGATATTCTCTATGAAACCCTTCAGTTCCATGAAAATTCCTCAAAAGTCATCAAAATAGAGTCTTTCAAAGTTCCCACAAGCAAAACAAAATTAATTATTTCCAAGTAATTCAAGTACCTCTTTATTAAATATCTGTACTGCTGAATTCTTAGAAGCTGCCTCATATATCTAGAATGAGAGTATTAGAAAGTCCAAGTCTCAGCAGAGAAACCTATCTCTGGGCTCCTAGCATATTCATAGCCTTGGCAGCGGTGGCCTCACTGTCTGCTTGTAACTCGATGCCCATGGCTTGGCTCGCACAGCAGCACACCACATGCTCAGCAAGGCACAGCTCAGCAACTGCAAGCTGAGTAGGAACTTTGACTAAGTTTCCTCACAAACTCAGTTTTACAAGAATGTGATGGACACATTATATCCAAAGGCCAAAGGAATTCTTTTTTTTTCTTTCTTTTCTTTTTTTTTTTTTTTTTTTTTTTTTTTGAGACAGGGCCTCATTTTGTAGTTCAGGCCCTGGCCCTGAGTTCACTATGCAGCCCAGGCTAGCCTCAAACTCAGCAATCCTCCTGCCTCTGCCTCCTGAATGCTGGGATTACAGACATGAGCTACCATGCCTGGGATTGTGGTAATGTGGTGGCCAGGGATCAAACTTGGGACCTTAAGCTTGCAAAGCAGACACTAGAACCACTGAGCTAAATTCCTGGCCCAAAAGAATTATTTCTTTTGTTTGACAGATAGTTATTTCACCCACACAGAAGAAGGAACAAAGTCTGTCAAAACCATAGCATTTCCTAATCACTGACAATCTACACACTCACAAAAATGGAAATCAGAGTAAAAAAAAAAAAAAAGAAAGAAATTTTTGCCTGAAAGACAAGATCCTTAAAAGTTCATTTGCCCATTGGAGCAAATATTGGTCTCACTGGGCATATAAAGTTTCTAAAACTTTCTTAAAGATAGATTTCTTATAATAAAATAACCAAAACTGCCAAAAGACACAAGCTAAGAAATTATATTATGTAGTATTTCATAAAATTATAGGTACCAGAAGTGAAAGCAAGAAAAGAAGTCATAACACAGATTCCAAAATGATTTCTCTTACCTTTCAACAAGTTACTTACAGGTACACATCCCAAGTTTTTATGATAATTTATTCTAAAACAAACCACCCAACCACCCAAGAGTTAAGTGGTTTTATAAACCTCATACTTGGAAGCAAAATCTGCAGGCCAGAATATCCCTGGATAGATAATGCAGACACAGGGTTGCCACCCATTTTGGGTTAAACCTACAGTGCATCAAGGTTTCTGGTTGTACAAATCCTGACATTTGGCTGTTACAACAGAAGCTTAGTGGCTTCCAGTTCAAGTTTGCCAACACTCTCACAGTGCCCTCTTAGTGTGAGTGGTCAGAGATGATTAACTGAAAAATATTTCCAAGTTAAACATTGATTTGCCTCTGCATCCATTTATTCCTATCTTGGATGACCTTTCTAGTTATTTTTTTTAAACAAATGAAAGCAGGCACCAGTGGCTTTGCATTTTTGAATTTTAAAAAAAAGCAGAATTCTGCATTCGTTAGTTCTTGTGGTTTTTGTTTTGTAAAGAAATAAAGTATTGGGGCAACCCAAGGGAGACTTTGCTCTTTTATTTTGTATACACAGACTGAAGACACACATTCATATATGTATGGATGCATGCAAACACACATATACATAAGGTAGGCATCAAGAGGTACACACCTGTACAGTCTCCATATATAGACAGAGACACCAAGGGCATATGCGCCTGTGCGTGAGTGCACACCCACAGCCCCCCCCCCCACGGTACTCATCATTTAAATAAGGTCTTCTCTGTTGCATTCCTTCAGTCTTTAGTCCATAGAATCCAAAGATATGAATGTTTTTCTTCATGCCTTCCAGGAAAATGGCTGAATATATTTAAGACAATGAATGATTCCCCTGTATCTCAAGCCTCTGTTATTGAATCAATCACCATATTTTGCAGAATCTGAATCTCAGACTAATTCTAAAGCCATTTTTTTTCAGAACTGGGGATTTGACCCAAGGATCACTGAGATATATCCCAGACCTTTTTATTTTATTTTTTGAGATGGCTCCTCACTATGTGGTTCAGGCTGGTCTTGAATTCACTTTACTTTCACCTCAGTTTCTTCAGTATGTGCGATTACACGTGTGCACCACCACACCAGGCTACAATTACATATACTATATGGATAATGTATATTACATATAGTATTATAGAATATGCATATAATTATCACTACACTGAGAAAGAACAAAAATCAAGGGTAAAAAGAAGGACACTATGCTGAGGTCAAAAGAATTGAGCTCAAGTATAAGTTATACATGTTTCCTTGTGTCCAGTGTATCCAGCTGTCTCACGGGGGTTAACACAAAAATCAAAACTTCTATACACTAAAGGGTTTTTTTAAAAAACTAGTTTATTTTTAATGTTTTCTGTACAAACATATCTTTATTCTAATTTTAATATCCCTATAGAATCTGGAATAAGTCTACCCAGTAAGGAATAATCTCCTGGGACAAGGCATTTATACTCTCAAATTATCTAAAATATCCCACACCAAAAAATGCATCCAAAAATAGGTCAATTATTTTAGAAGTTTTGCTCATGAGAAATTTCACTAAGTGAATATTCATGGGTGTTAAAGAATTATTTTTAATATTTTAAGCATATTAATGGTGTTGAGGTTTATAAGTTCTTAAAGAGTCCCTGTAGTTTACGGTACCAGAGCCACAAATAAAATTGCATGGTGTTAGAAATTTTTGTTCAGAAGATTAGAAGGATGAGATGCAAGATTGTGATTAATTACTGAATCTGAGTGAAGGTTATATCTGTGTCTGTTTAAAAGATTCCACATAAGATTTTGATTTAAAATCTTCCAAAGATGAATGATTTTCTTCCATTCAAATAAACCCCTTTTCATTTAATACTTCACATGCATTTCCAGAAAAGTAGTTGAGACATATACAAAGTGGATATTCTTACTTTCACACTCTTTGCTCGGTAGCCAGAGAGGAGTACCCGAGTTCATTCTCTGACTTCACCGTTGTTCTCACATTAGCTTCAAGTTCCAAAGTCTGTACATTAGCCACTGCAATCTTACTCCACCCTGCTATCTTTCTTAGCAATTATGCACTCACCCTTGTCTGAGCCACTCTCTTACAATATGTTTTTTCTGGGTAGCAGAATATGGAGCAAGGCTTATGTTGATTTTGTGCAGCCTACATTCCTGGAATGTTAGTATTGAGTACAGAATTTGACCTGTAACACAGTGGAGAAAGAGTTCAAATGCAAACTCCGAAGATATCCATCCCACAGAAAAAACGCCAATAAGCTATTTCCTTTTCCCAGCCTACCAGAGATTTTCAGCAGATAGCCCATAACAAACAGAACCCATGCCAATATTTTATAACCCATAAAATTTCTTCAAGCAATTGTACAGATTTCCAGCCATCCTTTGATCAGTCTTTGTAACAGTGACTCTGGGCCTTCGCCTAAAAACGATTCCTAGATCTTGGTATATATACCATGGAAAAGATCTGGACTTCAGAAAGTCTCTCATTAAAGCGCTAATCTGTTCCACCACATTCTTGCAAGACACAGCGGATCAGCACTCTAGTTGCCTGAATGGCCAGTCCTCATAAGACTGATAGAAACAGCTCAAGTAATTGGATTGCTATTTGGGATTGAATGTCTGACAACAAAAGATAGCCATCTCTATTCGACCACCAAATCTTTGTTCCAGCGATGAATTCATTTAGCAATGCACTTAGAGGGTCCTGGGCCCAGGGAGACTAGGGACAGAAAAGCTGGGCCAGCTGATGACCCTAGAGACAGAGTCTGCGCAATTCCAAAAAGTTAATTATGGGAAACAAAGGGAGCAGACGATGACTTGTTGAATCATTACCATAATCATGTTACTGCACTGGCCTCCCTTTCCCCACCCAAAGTGGCACTCATTCTCATTCTGATTCTGATTCTGATTTTTCATTCTGACTTTTTTTTTGTCACCTGTAAGCACTGTACATGGCTTCTTGGATAATATGCTAGCAACTCACCCAGCTTGTTTGGCTCTCTTAGACATTCTTTTACATTTTAATGTTTGTCCATCAAAAGAGCCTGATATTGTAAAGGTGTTAAGATAATGTAAAATGTTTGAGATGATAGATGTGTTAATTACCCTTATTCAATCATATGAGTAGATGTGTCAAAATATCACTCTGTACCTCATGAATATGTACAATTACTGTATGTTGATTATATTTTTAAAGCAGTCACTCTAAAAGACATTGGTGCTAAAATGATCTTATAATTGTCTTAAATAATAAAGAGAAAGGCCTCTCATTATGAAAATGTAACTGCAGTATCAAAATCTTATTTGCTGGGCCAGGGATTTAGCTCAGTGGTTTCAGCACCTGCCTCACAAGCACAAGGTCATGAGTTCGATCTCTGGTACCAAAAAAAACAAAAGTTCTATTTGTATATGTAATCTCAGGTAGGCCTAAACAGGCTGAATATACTACAAATCAAAATATGCATTTACAGTTTGAGGTAAATCTAAAGTGGGTTCATATAAATCAAATGTTGACATATAAAGCTCATTCCCGGGTGAAAAACAGCTAAAATATCCATCTTCAGTGAGTCTGAGGCAACATTCTCAGTTAATAGTTTCCTAGAAGCTGTAACGTAGTTATTTCTTGACCACTGTGTATCTGGTTTCCTCAGCAGTGTGACATAAATTATTTTCATATTTAACTTCACTGGAGCAGTTTTGGTCTGGAAAGTATATTAGTCAGCAAGTGAGAACAGCATCTCATTTTATAATAAACAGAGACATTGGTATAATAATCCTGGCCAAAAACATAATAATATAGCAGCAATAATAATAGTAGAAGTAGATTATTAAACAGTAATTATTTTAGACATGCCAACTTGGAGAGAGGATTCTAAATATTTCTAAATAAAGTTCTGATTTAGGCATACAACCTTCTGTCCGAGCAGTTGGAAATCATTCATTCTACATTAAAATGGAAAGAAATAGCAAGGCCAGGTTACCTTTGTCATTTTAAACAGTGGTACCAGAGAAGCCCAGACACAAATGTCTTGACATCTAGTCCAACACTCCACATGTTTCAAGAGCATCTTTCAGCCAAGATTCCTTACCCAACTTGGCAAATGGATCGAACCAGCCTCGTGGTCCAAATTGTGACTTTGGATCACAGCTGAAGATACACAATCATATGTTGTCCAAAGTTGGCACAATTTTCCTTTCTCAGTTTATTCCACTGCCAAATGGAGACTGTATCTCAAGTACTGGGAACTATAACCATGGACAAGGTTGAAATGCTTTTCATCGTGAGCAAAGAACATATTTTTCAATTCAACAGAAATGAACAGAAACTTAGAGGGTTTTTAGTCAGACCTTCTAAGCAGAAGCTTCTAGGGGCTTTGCTGATTTCCCTGAGCAGAATTTCTGAGAAGGACACTTCTGTTTCCCTTCCAGGAGATGACTCCTTCACTGGACCACAGTGGCTCCTTCTCATCTTGGCTCTCAGAGCCTAGAGGACCTGTATCCTTCCTGTCCCAAAAGACTTAAATCACTCTCACAAAATAGGCGCCAAATTCAACAAAATATCCTAAATGCCTTTATTTCTTTTTATTTTCCAAAAGGGACTGAAGTCACAAGAACTTGTTTGTCAGACCATCAAGATCAGTGTTTGTCCTATCTTGAAGCACAGAGTTTGCATAGGACAGGAAGTGAGTTTTACTTACAGGAAGTGATTCCATTCCATCAGGCCCTTGGGCACTCCCTGTCCTCTGCCCTCCAGGCCTCTGGCTCCTTCCAGTTCCATCATCCTTTTCTCACTTATCATGCCTCGCACAAATTAGTCACAGAAAGGTTGCTTTGCTTTGTCTAGGTTTATGTATTTCTCCCCTCCTTCCTCTGATCACAAAGCCCCCGGGAAGAGAGATAGTACAGCCTCTGATCTATTCATTCCTTAGAGCACAGAATGCCTTCCATAAATGTGACACTAACTGCATAGGATCAACAAGAAAACATGAGACAGAAGTCAGTGAATGTACCTACTTTATAAATATGCACGTGTGCCTTGTCTTCAAATTTGTCAGCAACTATCCAAGGGAAAAAAAAGGCTTTTACCTCCAATGTTTGCTATTTCTCTAAGTGATTTAAGGTGTGACTAGCACAAACCTCAAATAAGACAGCCACTCTTAGGGTTAAAGAAAATATGCACTCTCACAGGTGAACACAGAGCCTCTGTACTACAGTGGAAAATACCCACAGCATCTGACTAGCAGTGAAATCACTTCTTTGCTGAGGCCACACCCTGGCTTGTCTCCTGGTGGCCCCTAGAATGATATAGGCAGGTATGACATATTTGAAATCAGGTAGATGGATGCCTGTTCTTCACAGTCCTTTCATATTCTGCTCCTTTCTCACCATCCTTCTCAGCTTTGCCACCTGTTCCTCTGTGCCAGTGGAAAGCCTCTTTTGCTTTTCTTTTCTTTTCTTTTTTTTTTTTTTTTTTGAGACAGTGTCTCGCTGCGTAGTTCAGGTTGGCCCTGAGCTCACTATGTAGCCCAGGCAAGCCTGAAACTCAGCAATCCTCCTGCCTCAGCCTCCCCAGTGCTGGGATTACAGGCATGAGCCACCATGCCCAGCACTGTGGGATGTGGTACTGATTGCTGGTGGGTGTGAGTCACCACGCTCAATATCATCTCATTGTATGTGGTTACCGGGATCGAACCAGGGACCATGCACTAGCTAGGCAGACACCAGAACCACTGAGATAAATCTCCGGCCCAAGCCTCTTTTTCTTTAAAGGGCTCTGGAAACTCTCTGATCACAGGGGCCTCTCATCTGCTTCTCATAGGGCCAGCCTTGGTTCTGGGATTAAAGCTGGTCAACAGCACAGGCTGATGTCTACTCTTGACATTGAAACCTAGAAAGTTCCCAGGCCTGGCTTCTATCTGCAGACGGCAGGATTTTCTAGGCCTTTCCCATCCAGCATAGGAGTCTAACACAAAGACTACAAATGGGCAATCTAAAACATGCAGGCCAAATCCTGGGCCTGCAAATGAATTTCAGATATTCTTTATATTGTTTTGTATTTATGTTTTTCTTATGAAGTCATCATCACCATTTTTCAATCAAGAGATTTTATACATCACTTTGGATGACTATAGTCTCTGATCTGGTCATCCTAATTAGCATTTGTCCCTGGCACCAGTCAACTGAAACTGAAGAATGGCTACTCTGTGAGACACAAGACCAACACTCCACTTCACTATTTCCATAAATCCTTACTGCTGAACACCTGCACTCATCCCTAACCTCCTTTTCCTAAATACACAAGACTATATCTTCTCATTGTAAACTTGTGTTCACAGTGGCATTATTCACAATAGTTAAGACATGGAAACAATCACTGTGGCCATTGATGGGTGAATGAATAAACAGAAAGTGGCATAACTGTGCAGAAGGATATTATACAGCCATTAAAAGACAGGACATTCTGGGGGCCGGAGGGTTAGCTCAGTGGTTCCGGCGCCTGCCTCGCAAGCGCAAGGTCCTGATTTCGATCCCCGGTAACCACATATAATGCTGGGTGTGGAGACTCACGCCCACCAACAATCAACACCGCATACCACAGCGCCGGATGTGATGGCTCACGTCTGTAATCCCAGCACTCGGGAGGCAGAGACAGGAGGATCGCTGAGTTCGTGGCGGCTTGCCTGGGCTCCATAGTGAGCTCAGGGCCAGCCTGAACTACAAAGCGAGACCCTGTCTCAAAAAAAAAAAAAAAAAGACAGGACATTCTGACACATGCTACAACATAATGAGGATACAGATGAACACTGAGAACACTATGCTGAGAAATAGGCTAGCTAGCAAGAGGCAATTGTGTGATTTTGTGTGTATGAGATATTTAGAATATCAAGATCAGAGAGACAGAAAGCAGGTGGTGATTGTCAGGGGCTGTGAGGAAAGGAGATGGGGAATTATGCTTTGCAGGTATAGCATTTCAAAGTAATTATGAAGCTGGATAGTGGTGATGATTGCACAACACTATAAATACAGTATAACCAAAGGGCACATTCAGAATGGTTAGATTGGTAAATTTTGTTATACTGTACATATTTTACCATAGTAAAAAAATTGAAGGAAAAAAGCCAGAATATATCTCCCATCCTCTCATGCAATTAGATGGAGTCCTATGGCTGAGTTCTGGTCAGTAGACTCTATATGGAAATGACATGTACCACATTATGGTAAATGCAATAGCATCTCTCATAAGTGATCTTCTTGATCTTTTCTCCACCATTTGATATGATTAAGCTGTGTGGTAAAAATGGCAGAGCCACAGGAAAAGGACACTGGTTTGGCAGATCCATCTGCTGGCGAAGATGCACCTTGCCTTAGGTTTGGGGTAAAAAAAAAAATCAAAGTCTTTTTGCATTTTGGGCTACTTGTTACAGCAACTAGCAGAATCTTAATACCACTATCTTTGAGCCGGAGGACACAGGATGACTGACCTAGCGGGCCTCTCTTCACATGGTCCTTCCCTAGCCAAAGCCTCTTCCCATGGTAGTCACTGAAGTCTCCAAGAGACCAAGAGCATGAGGAAGAGCAAGTACTAACATACAACTATTTTTCAGTTCACTGCTTGTGTTATGTTACTACTATTCCCCTGACCAAAGCAAGTCATATTATCAATCCCACTTGTAAAAATTGAAATAAACTATTTGTGCAAATAGACTTCAAAATTATACTAAAAGAAGGCCAGGGATGTAGCTCAGTTGGGCTGTGCCTGCCTGGGCACTGGCACCAGAAAAAAAATTATACTAAAAAAAGTCTAAAAAATGCAATGGGAAGAATTTATGGATATTTAATTAATTGTTTAAGTATTTTTCACCCATACTTCTAAATGTTATTTGTATACAGCTACATCTTAATTCTAAACATTATCTTTCGGTATATTGTAACAGTTTAAAATTTAGCTTTTTATCCTTTTGTTCTATTAAAAAAATTCCCATATGGCCTCCACTCAAATTCTTTAAATGTTAGCATTTTACCACAACTGCTTTACATATTTTTTTCTCAAAACAATTTGAGAATAAATTACAGACATGACTCCCCTATACTCCTAAATTTCCAAAACCAAGGCTTATACAACCACAGAACCACTATTAAAAATCAGGAAATTAGCTTTATAATACCATTACCTAGTATATCTTGTGCTGTCTTATATGGTACACACAAGCTACATGCGACTAGGTTTAAAATTAGATATTCAGTTCCTTGGTCACACTAGCCACACTTAAAGTATGCATTAGCTGTATATGACTAGTGGCTACTGTATAGGATAGTGTGAAGAATGTTGTATTACAGAAAATCCTATTGGACAATGTTAGTCTAAATCTTCCAAGCTCTGTTACACTGTAGTTATAGATTTATAGAGACAAAATCTGTATTTGTTTTAAAAAAAATCATAAGATAGTAATTATCACCTCCATTTATTAAACATGGAAACACAGTTAGAAATGTGATCAGGGCCCATGGCTCTCTATTCTTTAAGCAGGGATTTGAACATGAGTTTTATTATTTTAAAGACTGCTATTTTCCTACAATATGTTGTTCCAAGTCTTAGGTTGAGCTCTTCAGACACACAGCTGAGATAAGAATTTATGTGTGTGTGATTTATCAAGGAAGAGCTCCCAAAAGGAGTGGGGTGGAGACTAGCGCAGGAATGGAAGAACCAGAACAGAGAGCCAAGTGAGTATTTCAGGCAGAGTCCTGGCCTCAACACATCCTTCAAAACACCTGGGAGCATGAATGATACCAAAGGACCCCACCCATCTGGAGACAAGGAAACAAAATGGCCACATATCTAACATAGCTATCCATGAGTGACACGTTGTGCCAGGTGGACATCACCACACACTTCTGGATGTTTGTGTGCTGCATAGGCTAAGCAGCTCCAGGAGCCCAGGGCCATTCTCTGAAGAAGGCACTTGTTCACGCTTCTCAAATCATGACACAGAGAAGCTGGGGCATGGGCATCCAGAACAAATCCAGAGAGTTTCTCAACGTGTGGAGGCAGCCCCAGAGGAAACCACAGTAGAGTACTCTCCCTTCTTCTTTTATAAAATGTGTTCACATCTCCCCATTCTATTTATGAGAAGAAAACTAAAATCTAGCTGGTTTAGAATAAATGCTCATTTATTTACCTTGGCCTGTTTCCATGGGACATGTGCTTGAGTCCCCAATATCAGGGAGGAATACTGGGTGGGCAGGGTGGGGCAACCCTTGATAAGAAGCATAAAATCAAAGGGCAGAAATTATAGAATGGATGCACAGGAACATAGTGGAACCCAGCTAGTGAGTGTAAGGAGAATCCCTCTCCTTCAAGACCTAGGGTCTGCTGCCCTAATTTACCCAGATTTCTAAAGAAACACACATGTGCTAGTTTATGGAAAAGAGGGTGTTTTAATACAAAAGTGTACCCTATAACTCAAAATTATAAAATCCAGTGGACATCACAAGCAAGCTGAAGAATCATCAGGAACAAACATGATGTGTCTCTTTCCTTTTTTATTCCTCTCTTTCTCCAAACTATTGTCTCTACTCTCCCCTGTGCACATGTAAAAAAGTACTTATTCCAGTTATAAAGGCAACAAACCATACTGGATTAAGTAGACCTAGAAGCATATGTTTCTCATTCTCTTGTTTAAAGTTCTTGATCAGGTTAGAACCTGATTGGTCCAGGTCCCACATCCAGGGTTCTGACTCTGATTCAGATCAGAGACCAAGTAGGAATAGGCTTACTTCATGTAGAGATGCTATCCAGGGTTTAGCAAAGGTCCAGATTAAATAGTATGGCAGAAATTTTCCCCAAAAATGTCTACAATATTTTTGGTTCATTATATACTTCTGAACCTTGTTACTATTTTCTCTGAGAGATGAGTCCATTTTCCCTGTTCTTATAGCTGGGTTAGACTTTTGAAATATCTAACAAACCAATAGAACATGGCAGATGAGGTGTTATGTGACTTCCAAGCCTGCTTGATCATTTAAAAAAAATACAGTTTCTGTATGTTATTCTTTTTGTCCTATTTCTTTTCCATTACTCAGCCTTAGGAATCCAGCTGCCATACTGTGTGGAAACCCATGCTCCCAGAAAGGGTCATGTGTCAACGTTCCCTCCAACCATCCCAGTTAAAATTTCAGCTGACAGCCAACACCATCCATCACATATACGCGTGAGAAACTTTTAGAAGATCTGAGTCCCAGTAAAACAAATGTACTCTTGTTGATGGCTGTAGCCCCTCAATGGTGAGAATCAGTTCTGCAGTCATCGTAATGTCTCAAGAAGCTTTGGTGTTTCCATCTTCTTGTCCTTCATTAAGTTTGTGACTTCTTGATTTTAGAGCCCAACATCCTGCTTTTCCAGTCTTCTCAGATCATCACTGCCCATGCTGAATATGAATACTAGGGACAGACAATAAACAGACTATTTATTATTATTGTTTATTATGTTTTCTATTTTGTTAAGGACAAGTTAGGAGCACTTCTCTGCCAGAAAGTAGAAAAGTAGATTATAAAAAGCATGAAGAATTTACTAATAAACTCAGTTAAAAAAAAAAAAAGAAAAGAATAACAGCTGTTCAACTTGGTCAGGTGGAGGCTTTGGATATTTATTTTTCATTTGTTGGCATGACAAAATATGCATGAGCCAACATGAGCCCTCCCTTCATAAGAAAAGCCATTCCAAATGTAAAATTTCTTTCAAATACTACTGAAACAAGTGAGATGTAGGTGTACAGTTACTCGCTGCCCAACATGTATAGCCTATCAAACACCAGAAGCATGTCTAGCTCCAGTCAGGAGCTCACTTACTCACTTTCTCATCACTGAGATACAATATCTGAAACCTACAAGTTAAAGGAGAAAATGTTTATTTTATCTCACAGTTTGTAGAGGTTTCTGTCTATAGTTGAATATTCCCAAAGCAGAGCAGCATGGCCAAGGGGCCCAGCAGAGAAGGACCAGCTCAGGTCATGTTAGCAAGAAGCAGAGACAGGAATCAAGGCAAGAGAGGGAAGCTAGGTTCTCCCAGACCATGTCCCCAGTGGCCCACTTCCTCCCATCCTTACATTTAGCTATGAACTCCTCAGTGGACTAATCCACTGATGAGTACCACACCCCTGTGAGCACATGAGGTTTTGGGGGACACCCAGCTATAAGTCATAACATGAGCCTAGAGTGTGCTCAGAATGAAGGAAAGTTGGTGACATATACTTCACTTCCTTTCTTACTAAAACTGACAAGTGATAAGGTGATAACACCCTGGACCTTGTCCTACCTCATTTTCAAGCATCATAAATTCATTAGTCGACTGAGTTAACTTGGGACTACTATTTCCAGTGAGTTTTATGATGGTCACAGTAGAAATATCCCCTGGAGGCAGCTACTTTGTCCAATGCAGTGGTTCCAGAAGAGAGGTTCTTGGACCACCCCAAATCAGCATCACCTGGAAAACTGTCTTGTAGTAAGTCTAGTGCCCCTAGAGGTAGCAGCAGACAAAGTTGAAATGAGATCAATAAGCTCAGCCCCAGCATCACAGAGAATACAGAAGGGGGAACAAGGTTCAGAGACAATAGCTTAATGCCATAAGTTTATTTGGAGCTACTACGTATCTTATGTGGCCCAAGAACAAGTATCCTTTTCAAAACAGACCCTGAATGAAGGAAGTGCTTTGTAGTGGCTCACTCTCAATGATGCAGTCCTTCAGTTATAAGGGTACACTTATATTTTCCTTTTCTCATGGTGAGATGGCCAGTATTTATTTTCTCCACCGCAGAAAATAAAAGCTCAAAAGAAAGAAATAGGTGAGGTGAAGGAACATGGTGATGGGAAGGAATGAAGGCTGTGGATGGATTCCAGGACCTTTAGTTCCCAGAACAAAAATGCAGTAAAAACATGTATTTCTATCTCCCTGGAACACGAATGTTCCCAAGAAATGACAACTACTTGGATTTCTATGTAGCTAGGATAGGTTCTTAGCTATTCTGCAGAGCTATCTCCCAAGCTTTAAAAAAGAAAATCATGCTTACCTGAGGCTTCCCCTGTCAGCTGACAGCAACACCTCTAGTTCACGATGTGCTTCTCTTCTCCCCTCCCTGTCATCTCTGCTATCACTGTCAAGGTACAGTCTCAAAAGGGGGCTGACATCTGTCTCTTTTTTCCACAACTTGCTCTTCAAGGAAATAAAATGGATAACACTTAGTGGAGAGAAGAATGTACATAACTTTCAAAGAAATCCTGAAGGGTTAAAAAATAAATTACTTGTCAGACCATGGAGAATAACAATCAGATTTTTTCATGATGGTCACTGTTATGGTTTGAATCTAAAATGTCCCCCAAAAGGCTCATGTATTCTGAAGCAGTTGGATCATGAGAGTCTTAATTTCATCATTGGGTTAGCCCACTGATGAATTCATAATTTGATGGCATTATTGGGATGTGATAGAACATTAGGAGGTAAGGACTAATTGGAAGAAAATCATGATGCAGATGGGACCTTGGAGACTCTATCTTGTTCTGAGCCCCTTTGCCTCATGCAGCTTCCTGACTGTCATGGGGTGAGCAGCTATCCTCTACCAGTATTCTACCCTTCTGCCAGGATAGCCTGCCTCACCATTGGTCCATGGCAACAGAGTGAGCCCAAATAAACCTCTCTTCCTTTAAACTGTTATTCCCAGATATTTTGTTACAACAACAGAAAACTAACATAGTCAGAGATACCTTCGTGATTTCTCATTAACCCTAACCAGTATCACTACCATGAGACATCCAAAAAAAATCCAAAAACAAATACATTGAAAGCTCCAGGTAATAAGATACTTTTGGAGATGAGGAAAAGATGATGAAGGGATATGAGGTTATAATTAGATAATAAATGCAGTGGTGTTATTGCACAGTAAGATCATTATAAATAATAATTATGTATTATAAGTTCAAAAAACTAAAAAAAGTATTTTTAAAGTTTTTCACTATGATGAAAAGATAAATATTTGAGGATATATATTTAACTCAATTTATATATTGCACAAGGTATACCTGTATCAAGATATCACATGGCACCTCATTAATATCTGATGACTTCATGCTTTTTATGCTTCATTAAAATAAAATAAATCGGACCAGGGATTTAGTTCAAGTGGCCCAGCACCTACTTTGGAAGCACAAGGCCCGATGTTCAATCTCCAGTATCATTAAATAAATAAAATAAAATAAATCTATATTATACACACACTCAAAAAATTTTTTTTTTGTTTGTTTTTTTTTGAGACAGGGTCTCGCTTTGTAGTTCAGGCTGGCCCTGAGCTCACTATGGAGCCCAGGCAAGCCTCGAACTCAGCAATCCTCCTGTCTCTGCCTCTTGAGTGCTGGGATTACAGGCATGAGCCACCACGCCCAGCAACACTCAGAATTTTTAAGAGAAATAAAATGAACGTTGAAAGAGGATATGCTGTGAAATGGACCTTGGGACTCTGATAATTCTGCCTCAACACAAGTCTAAAAGCAATGCAGCTAACTACCCATGGACTGAACTGTCTGAAACCATGAGTCAGAATAAACTTTTCCTCCTTGAAATTGCTTTCTCAGGGATTTTGATACAGTAACTGTGATTGCTAATTGTGATATGTCAACTTGATGGCAGTTCTGTGTGTTCTTTGTCTGTGGGTATGTCCAGAACGACTGGCATGTAGGCCAGCAAACTGAAGGAGGAACACTTACCCCAACTGGGTAGTACCAGTCCATAAGCTTGTACCCTGGAAGGAATGAGAGAGAAGAAGGAAGTGGGCACATGGAGGAGCTCCATGTGACTTAAGTAGGTGCATTTAGCTCTGCCGTTGCCTGTAGCTATCAAACTCTGGTCTCACCAGCCTTCCAGTCCAGATTCAGAGCAGTAATTCTTCAGGGAGTTTCCAGGCCTTTGACTTGGATTAGTGCTGTATCCTTGACCCCTCTTGTTCCGCAGCTCCAGCTTCTTAGACTGGACATTCCAG
>PVIC010025669.1:0-25129 GCA_004025085.1 Thryonomys swinderianus
GGTGCTGACCCAGGCTCAGTGTCATCACTCCGCCTCACGGCGCTGACCCAGGCTCAGTGTCATCACTCCGCCTTACAGTGCTGACCCAGGCTCAGTACTGCACTTTGGAAAAACTTGCCCCTACCTTGCAACTTCCTCTGCTCCTAGTCTAGCTTTGATACATTTCCCTTGGGCTCCAGTAAGGTTGTGAGCTTTATTTCCTAAGGTCAAACTGCACCATCCTAGAAGGCAAAACAAGAATATAAAGCATGTTGATTTCTAGTAAAAACATTTCTCAACACTTTCAGTTTAAAGTGTCAACGACTACATCAAGACAACCCCACTCAGGTAACTGCCTGCGGTTTGTAAGCCTACGCAGTCTAGCTTCCCTTCTTCAGGATCTCCCAGTGCCACCCCAGTCCTGGCAGGAGGATGTCACAGTACTCCCCGGCCCTTTGCTACTCTTGCTCCACTGGCCCCTGGCCACCTCATGCTGGGGTCTGGTGAGGTCCACACGGCCCTGTCTCACTTCTGAGGTCTGTGGCATTCTCCACCGTCTTCATCTGAGGCAACTGCACTCAGGGAAGAAGACTGGAAATGCCTGTTCCCCTGTGAACACAGCAACTAATTTAGATACTATTTCAAATTCATAAACTACAGGTTCCGCTTTTCTGCACAACCACACTGTCATCTGTTTATTCCTTACGAATTATGAATTTACTTACGGATGAGGACATCTTTTTCTCCAAAAGTTTGCTCATTTAGATTCTTGAAGTATTGATTTTTCAAGGGTAGGTATTACGAAACAGGAAGAAAATCTTCAGAGGGGAAGGGAAACTGGAGGGGTTAGGGAAAGAAAATATTGAAGGTAAGAAGGAAAAAAATGGAAACAAAGTTTATGTATATAGGAGAGGGGGATGGAAGGGAGAACGGGGCCATAGGAAAAAGTGAGAATCAAAGTATATCATGTACGGACACAAATTCTCCTTGACCAATGTGATCATACTATATGCCTAAAATGTAGCTCAATTAAAAAAAAGGATTATGGTTCATAACTGTATTTTACCGAGGTTTTGATACTTAAACATGTTAATATTGTATTAATAAACATCAGACTGTTGTAATCCAAGTATGGGTAATTATTATTGTTGTTTTTTTAGAGTAGAATTTTAAGTAAAAACCATAATGAACAATATGTTTCTATTTTAGGAAGGAAATATTTACCCTGAGGCAAGGAAAACAGAACCCCAGTTTAGTTCATATTGAATGCTTGTATCCTGGAATGTTGTACAATGAAGCCATGTGGATTATTCCTCTGTCTGTATGATTTAGAGACCGAACACTTTAAAGGCAAACTCAGGATTTCAGTAGGTCAAATCTTGATTTTTTGTTTCTCAGCAATAACTGAAAGCAGGAGAATAAATGATTCAAACCAACAGATGATTTAAAATAACTTTAATCATGGAATGTTTCATGTTTAACCCCCTTAAAGTGCTCCCATGACTATGTTTTACTGAAATTAATTTTTATTTTTGAGCCAGGGTCACTATATAGTCCAGGCTAACTGCAAACTCATAGAGATCATCCTGCCTCAGCCTTCTGAGTTCTGGGATTACAGGAGTGTGGCACCATACCTGGGTGTTTTGCTAAATTTACATGTAAATTTATCTGAATACTAGGTGAGGGGCATGCTACATTATTTGACAAAAATGAGTTTTAATAAAAAACAAATATAAATTAGGTTAAAATCAAGATATAATTTTATTTCCTCTTACTCTGTAACTTGTAAGCAAGCTAGTATATTAAAGAAACATTTATTACTTTATGTTCAGAAAAATTTCTCCAGATGAACATGGCTCATAAATGTCAGGTCACAAAAGACAGACAAATTCTAGCTTTTATCTTACCAGTCTGTAGCCCATAATCAATGCACCGATTTGCTTCAAACTTCAATCAAAGTTGGTCATTTACACTCGCCCCAAATGACCTGCAGTTGCTGTGCTTCCTTCCCAGGGCCACTTTCTTTACCTTTGCCACGTGACTCAAGTCACGTGGGCGTGGACGAAAGGGCTTCTGGGGATTGGAGGTCGATAGAACTGACAACAAACCAACCAAGCAAACAAACAACAAAAAACCCCTCAATAATGACCAGTAGTAATTGTGTTCTCGTTTGCTCAGGGACAGTCACAGTGTAGAGGCTTTTTGTGTGTTATCTCCTAACATTGACTTTGTAGTGCAGTTTGGAAGCTGTTGGAAATATTTAAGACCCAGGGGAAGAAACAAACCGAATTCCTGTCTCAAACGCCAGAAAGTAGTATGCAACTTTTTAATTTGAGAAATCAAAGACTTTGAGCATGACAGAGAAAGGCAGAAACAGCAATTTTCAACAAAACAAAGCAAAAAGGCAAAAAGGCTAGAGTGTTGCCTTAGGTAAACAAACAAGGTACAGTTTTGAGCCTCTCTGTCTCCTATTTCAGGCAAGTTCTACGGCTTCCTGCTGGTACTAAAGCTTGTTTTACCAACCTTCTAGCCAACACAAGACTGGTGATTAAAGGTCACATGCCTCAGGCGGCTTGAACCCAGCTCCATGCCACAAGATAGACAATAACGTCCTCCTGTCTTTACTGAACATTGGAAAATAGGATACATGGGATCTGAGGCTTAGAAGAAAGGACAAAACACGGTTGCACTGTGAGCATCTTGGACCACCTATGAACAATGGTCTGCTTGTACTTGTGCCATATGATTTCCTTCCACTGTGTGTGTTAGACTTCGTTCCCTTGTCTGATATCCCCACCAAATGCTGAGCGATCTGAAGGTAGAGGTGAGTTTTTCCTCTTTGGAAATACAGCGGCATAGCATTCAATCCCAAGCCCCATATATGACCAAAGCTCAAAATAGATTTTGAATAGAAATGTGTCTGCAGATCACACAGACTTGTACATATTTAATAACCAGTGAGATATTTCTTTCTAATTATACTATAGTATAGTCAGCGGTCAGCAAGAGACTGCATGGGTTCAAATCCTGGCTCTGCTACTTATTAGCTATTTAATCCCGAACAATTACTTATAGGGTTCAATTTCCTCTTTTATAAAGTAATAGAATAATAATGAGATTTAAATACTGTCTATCAGTATGTATAAAATGCCCTAAAAGTGCCTGGTCCATAGGAGACATAGGGCAAGCATTAATTATTATTATTATCTAGTCAAAAATTGTAACTGTCTGCAAAAAATTGCATTTGATTGAGATTCCAAAGGAATGGCAGATAATTGAAAAGCGCACATGCCCCACAAAGCATATTTGTATGCAAGAGATCACAAGGTTATAAATCTTCCTCCCTTTTCACACAGGAAAATGTCATTTCCCACTTGTGAAGACAGCCGCTCTGAGAGGCCTGTAAAATGTGCAGACTAAACAGAGAGGGCTTAGGGGGATAGGGCTACAGTGAGCCCTGGGTCTCCGGACAGCTGTCTGGCTTGGGATGCGAGACCCAGGCGTGTGGTGTTGCCTCCTTCTGATGACATCCAGTAGCACCATGTCATCAGAAAGCAGAAAAGTATGACAACTTAATAAGGTATCAGCCCCGCTGATTAGCAACCTATACATTAATTTCTTATGATTACGATTAAGTTATTAGCCTTCCTTTGAAAGTCCCAAAAAGAGTACTTGGCCCAGGCTGGAGATTTGGCTCAGTGGTTCCAGCACCTGCCTCGCAAGCGCAAGGTCCCTGGTTCAATCCCCGGTAACCACATACAATAATGCTGGGCGTGGAGACTCACACCCACCAGCAATCAGTACCTCACACCACAGATGCTGGGCTTGGTGGCTCAAGCCTGTCATCCCAGCACTTGGGAGGCAGAGGCAGGAGGATTGCTGAGTTCACGGCGGCTTGCCTGGGCTACATAGTGAGCTCAGGGCCAGCCTGAACTACAAAGCGAGACCCTGTCTCAAAAAAAAAAAAAATCATTAACAAAATTAGATCTGTACTGAAGAACCCGCTATTACTCCTTGTCATGAATATATTACTGATGTTGCATAGTATTCTACAGGATAGTCCCTTTTTCCATTCCTGGTCTTACACATTCTCGATTGTTTCCAATTTTTCACTATCTCGAATCCGCTTTGTGACTAGTTACAATTGATCTTGCCTCCCTTTCCTGTGTTCAAGCCCCCAGGACCTAGTCATGCTCGGCTGGTTTTGGAGAACTCGCACATTAGTCCACACGACTGAACTTGCTGGAGGGAAATCTGGAGCCAGACCGCTTTTATAACCAGCGGCATCTGTGAGGAGCACCTGTTTGGCATCGCACAACCCACAGGCTAATGTGTATCAGGGCAGAAATACCCACCCCTGTACCATCACTCTCTCTGTTCTATACATACAAAACAGTCTATGATCTCTGACTGGGCATATTTATTTCGTGATAGTTGTGGCCTTTTCTAAAGCACAAACGTCTGTGATGTTCTCCCCAGCACTCAGACAACCAACGTTCTTTGGGAAAAACGAGGGGAAGAAATTCACATGAAGCGATACTTTGCTATAATAATCATCTTACTAGCTGAGGTCTAAAATGATGTACAGAGTTAAGTGACATGATTAGAGTTAAGTAAATAAGACAAAGGGAGAAATAGGCCAGAGACATTGTATTTCAGACTATTCAGAAGATGTTGTTCATCATAAAATGTTGTCAAGAACGTGTTAGAAAAAGGAATGAATAATTATAAACAAACATGTTACCACATGGGTTTGGAAATGAATGCAGGAGACCTGCATAAGCACATCTTCAACCTTTTACTCTGATGTTTGAGAATAAATATTTTAGGTACTGCAGGTCAAGAGCCTCTCTCACCATACTATTCAACTCTGCGACTATAATGTAAAAGCTGCAGATTTCGGGTATCTGTTTTAATGTTTAAGTCTCTTGCCCACTTTGATTTTAGTTTAGGGCATGGTGAAAGAGATAGGTTTAGCTTTAGTCTTTAGCAAGTTAAAGCCCAGTTTTTCCGGTACCATTTGTGAAAGAGGCTATCTTTCCTCCATTGTGGATATTTTGCTCCTTTGTCTAAGATAAGGTGGTTTAGTGTATCTGGAGTTGTTTCTGGATCATTTAATCTATTCCACATATTCTAGGGTCTATTACTTTGCCAGTACCATGCAGTTTTCATCACAATGGCTTTGTAGTATAGTTCCATGTTAGAGATTGTGATACCCTCTGCCATGTCCTTATAATCTAGAATTGCTTTTGTTACTCTGGGCCTTTTGTGATTCCAGATAAATTCTTTTATTGCTTTCCTGTAGATTTGTGAAATATTCTGTTGGGATTTCAATCAGGATTGCATTGAAGCTGTATAGTAGTTGTGGGAGTATAGCCATTTTGATGATATTGGTCCTCCCTACCCAGGAACAAGGGTTAGGTAGAACTCTTGGAGACAGTGGCTTAGGGGAAGAATTTATTTACAAAACCACTATAGCATGAGACCTAGCAGAAGGAATCAACAAATGGGATCTCGTCGTATTAAAAACTTCTGTACAGCAAAAAAACCAAACCAAACCAAAACAAAACAAAAAAAAAACCACCGGCAGAATGAAAAGACAACTAACAATATCATAAGACAAAATTACCAGCTATTTCTCAGATAAAGGACTACTATCTAGAATATATAAAGAGCTTTAAAAATCAGCCACCCAAATTTAAAGACCCAATTCCAAAATGGGCATCTGAAATGAAGAGACACTTTTCAGAGGAAGAAGGAAAAGCAGTCAAGAAGCATATGAAGAAATGCTCAACATCACTAATCTTTCAAAAGATGTAGATGAAAACAACCCTGAGATTTCACCTCACTCCACAAAGAATGGCTGCTCTTGCAAAACTGACCAGCAGCAATTCCTGGCAAAGTTGTAGAGAGGAAGGAACACTTCTCCACTGTTGGTAGGAATGTAGACTGGCAACTATTGTGTAGATCAGTGTGGAGATTCCTCAAAAAACTAGTATCAGATATCCCATTTGACCCTGCTATTCCCCTGCTAGGGATATACATGAAAGAATTAAGATTCATATCACAGTGACATATGTACACCCATGTTCATAGCAGCTCAGTTTGTGATAGCTAAATCTTGGAAACAACCCAGATGCATATCAACGGAGTCTGGATAAAGATGTGTGTGTGTGTGTGTTTAAATAAAATAGAGTATTACTCCGCCATAAAGAATAATAAGTTTGAGTTCATTTATACTCAAATGGACATACCTTGAGGACATATTCTTAAGTGAAATAGATAGGGCACAGGTGTGTAAATACCATATCTTTTCTTTTGCGTGATAATCTAAAGATGTAAATGAGTTCTAGAATGTATGATAGATATTGTGAAATGGAAAATATTCAAAGGGAAAGGGTATGGGTAAGTAATGAGGGGAAAGAAAAAATGTGATGGCAAAAAGGGAAATAAAGCATATGTATACAGGGGGCAGGGGGTTGTAGGGTGGGTAGGGAATGGGAAAAATGAGAATTAAATCTTACCATATACTGGTACAAATTCTCAAAGTTAAGGGTGATCATGATACCCATATAAAATATACCAATAAAGAATTCAATTAAAAAAAGTCATAGAGAAGATGTAACAAAAAGATGTGTCTGATTCTAATAAAACTTTATTTATAAAATCTGGTGGCAAGCTGGATATGACCCATGAGCTATAATTTCCTGACCCCTGGTTGGATGGGATGGACAAAATAATGGTGGTTCTGTAAACTCCAACTCTTTTCTCTATAAAATAGAGCTCGTGCTTTCTTGGGGTTGTGTGGGGGTTAAATAATTGTGGAAGCTCTCAATACAGTGCTTAATATGAGGTCAGCACCTGTGAATTCACTCCTGCTCTCCCAGTCACTGGTCAGAGTCCATATTAGAGCATTCACTGCTTCAGTGATCGTGCGTACACTTTAGAGACAAAAGTACAGGTCGGAAATGTGAAAGATGGAAGGTGATTATTGATTTGGATAGTAGTTTTTCAGTAAACACAGCTCAGGACAAATCATTAAAAAGGATCATCTTGCAAACTGAAGAAACAGACCAAAGTACAACTGCAAAAACAAATTCACTCCACTCGATCTAAGGAGATTTCCATGACAGTAAGCTTATTTTCCTGGTAAGCTTATTCCTCCTTGTCTCTCACTGAGGCTCTTAAAACTAAAAAACAACCTCACTTTTAAGAACTGGACATTGTTTTTAAAGAGTGGAAACATAATCTTACTGGCATAGGTAAATAGTACTTCACCAAACAGTGAAATAAAATAGCAAAATAGTCTATTTTCCGTTACTAATTTCAGCAAGGAACGGCATGTCAAGGCTGACTGGAAATGCTTTGCTTTCTCCACCTCTTGACACCCTACCTCAGCAGGGCCTTTGAAGCATTTCTAAATGAGTTAACTTTATTTTACACAGCGTTTCTTGTAAAAATTATCGTCTTTCTGTATATCTAATTAAAATAAAGATGTAATAAAGAATTTACTGCTTTAATTAGAGCATAGATCTTAAAGCAATTATCTCATCATTAATAATTCTTTAACAGACCTTCTTGCACCAGATGAATAAAAAAGATTTTTTAAGCTGTGAAAAATCAATATGTGTTACTCATTTACATTAACAAAGCTACACAAAGTAATCTGAGGCTTCATTAAATTATTTCCCCTGTAAACCAGGGGAGTTTGGAGAGTCATTAGCTATTTATAACCTGGTAAAAATTTACTTAAAAAGCAGCAATCTTATCCACAACTGGCTGCTTGTAGAAGTCTTTTAAATGGGAAGTCAAATGATAGCGATATGTTAGCAATAGTAATATGGGTAATGAGTAATAGGCTGATATAATGCTTAAGGGGCATTAAACGACAAAGGACAGACTCCATTGTAGTGTTAGAATACAGACGGTTCAAACTCTGTTTGAAAAGTAAAAGTCTTGAAATTTCCCTTTTAGGTTGTAGTTAAGATCCCTCTCTTCTACTATACACACTGACTTGGGCTTTCAAGCAAAGTAGCAGCTCAGACACACTAAGACATGTGACCTTAAAATGTAAGCACAAGGGCATTGCACATAGTGTTTTATGAATTTTGGTCTTTTCCGTAATTTCATGTAATATTGCAGGACAGCTGGGAAGAGCAAAACCAAACTAAACTTAAAAAATAAATCAAACCATTTCAAGATTTTATTTATTTATTGCCAAGACAGGAAAGGTTGTGTTGTTATAAAACGCCATTAATAGGGAGGAAAACAACACTTAGTGATCTAAGTTTAAATCATGTGTCCCTGGTCAATAATTTGGAGGCAGCTGGGCATGGTGGTGCACCCCTGATATCTCAGCAACGGGAGGCAGAGGCAGGAGGATCGCCACGAGTCCTAGGCTAGTGGTCTGGGTTACAAAGTGAGAACTTACCTCTTTAAGAAAAAAAAAAAATTAGAGGCTGCTGTGGACCTCTTCATACATGCAAGCCAAAGGCCCAAGATGATGCACTAATTCCACTGAGGAAGAATGATCTAATGGATCCAATGAACCAGTGCATCACTGCGTCACCGACTCTGGGCTGCTTTGATAGCGATGCTCTCTGAGCTCATGAAGAGGACAAATCCTGAGCCCTCAGTTATCACGTCCAGGCCGTAACGTGCAGTAAGCAGTGTTGATAAAACCATTGGCATTAGTCGGAGACAGAAAGACTCAGACAGGTCAGTCACACAGGGCTGATACTGCTGGGGCCTGGTAAAATATTCACTTCAGAATTTGGAGAGAACGATTCATAGCTCTTCTAGAAAAACTACTGGGAAACAGATGTGCAGTTTCTTGTGTTAATCTTCCCAGTGTGGCCAGGAAGGACACAGGGAAGGCTCTGCATGTGTCCGGAGGACATGTTGCTGTGCCCCACAGTCCTACCAGAAGTGGGTACAGGCACACAGCGTGCGAAGATGTGTCCCTCAATCACTGCTAATTTTTTTTTTTTTGAGAAAAACATTTTATTACACCGGCAGGCTCAGAAGAGTTCATACAGAATAAAATAATTTCTGATTAATTCTAGATTTCAGCTATGAAACCCTAAAAAGTTTATTTTAGGGCCGGAGTGTTAGCTCAGTGGTTCCGGCACCTGCCTTGCAAGCGCAAGGTCCTGAGTTCGATCCCCGGTAACCACATATAATGCTGGGCGTGGAGACACGCCCACCAACAATCAACACCGCATACCACAGTGCTGGGCGTGGTGGCTCACACCTGTCATCCCAGCACTCGGGAGGCAGAGACAGGAGGATTGCTGAGTTCTCGGCACCATAGTGAGCTCAGGGCCAGCCTGAACTACAAAGCGAGACCCTGTCTCAAAAGCAAAAAAAAATTTATTTTAAATGACTGTAAAGTGTGTCCTAAAATTTATCTAAAAAAGCATACCTTGTAGTAATATTTATTTTGATAAAAATAGGAGGAAATTCAAGGTCTAACAATTCAGCTTTTTATATAAATGATACTTTTATACAATAAATCTTATGCCATAATTAAGAAGGATGCTCTCACAGAGTATTTGATGAAAGAAAAACATAAACAATATATATCAAATATAATGTAGTTATAGAACCTAAATCATTTTACTTATTCATATTCATCATATATATGTGCAAAACCTCAAAATTTTGCACACAAACGTCCTCACTAGTGATAGTATCACAATTAATTTTTATTTCTCTTTACTTCATGTTGTCTCTTGTGACAAAAAAAGATAATCCAAAAATCTTGTCAATCTTTTCACCTGTGAACCCCTTAAATAAGCTGTGCTAATAATATATATTAAGGCATTTTAGCTGAGGTGAAATCTTAATAATTTTGAAATATGTCCTTTTTTTTTTTTGAGACAAGGTCTCGCTTTATAGTTCAGGATGATCCTAAACTCACTAGGTAGCCCAGGTAAGCCTCGAACTCAGCAATCCTCCTGCCTCTGCTTCCCAAGTGCTGGGATGACAGGCATGAGCCGCCACACCTGGCGTTGTGGTGTGTGGTACTGTTTGCTGGTGGGCGTGAGTCACAGTACCTAGCATTGTGGTATGTGATTACTGGGCATCAAAGTTGGGACCTTGCTCTTGTGAGGCAGACGGTGGAATCACTGAGCTGAATCCCCAGCCCTGAAATATGTCTTTATACAAGTGGAGACAGCATGTTATTTTAAGGCAGTTTTTCAGTTAATAGTCATATGCATGCTGCTCTTCAAAAGAAAGGGAGAAGAAATCAGCCCTTCAGTGGGTCATTTGATTATGCAAAAGTAAATATCTTACTGGAATGACCAGGGGTTGAACAGAAATTAGAGGGAGTTAAACTGTTGTGTATGATACTGATAACATTTGCCTTCATTCTTTGTTGTTGTTCTCGGGTTCTGTTTAGCTAAGAAGTGAGCGCAGGGTGTGGGGGAGGGGCTAAGGTGGACTGCGTGTTTCTCTTTCTTTCTGGGCTACACAAGGGGAGGCAGAAGGGTTCCTTTGGACAATAGAAGACACCTCAGCTGGAAAACAAGGGTATTATCGGTGGAACTGATGATCAGAAACTTCTCTGTGTGTCCTTGGGCTACATTCCGTGTTCCAGGAGCTTCCGGTCTGCTTTGAAGTGTAAGACACGGAAACGCTGGAGGCAAGGTGAGTCATGCTCCTTGTCAAGGATATTAACAAGCAAAACTTCAACAACTTAGAGGATTGATACCTACTTAGAGTTGGAGGGCAGGGAAGGAGAGTCCTTGAATCGCCCTTCTTCATCAGCTATGATTATCTCTTGTATGAGGAGTGCACTGAGCTTCAGAGAATAGTGAACCCAGCTAAGAGGGGCTCCTGGGTGGAGATGCGCCCTCTCACATGGGGTAGCCGGACGGCCCCCGGCACTGGCTCACCCGTCACTGATGTGATTAGAGACTCACTCCGCTTTCTGGCCTTCTGTTCTTTCCGCCTTGCCTTCCATGATACCCTGCATTGCTGCTACCCTTGGGTCTGTGGCGTCACGTTTGCAAGATGAGCGCTAGATCTTAATATTATGCATGCGTTCAAGAACAGAATAAAAAGAAAGAGACACAGTTGCCTTTTCAGTGAGAAAGCAAAAGCCATCTCCGAACTACCGCTCTCAGCACCAGCAGCTTTCTCTTAGGGCTGTCCATGGGCAATCCTTAACCAAAAAGTGGCCAGGAAAGTACTTTGTTTTCCCCTAAGCCTTTTAGAAAAGTGAGCCAGGGAAAGTGGGACTACAATTTGCTCTTTTTAGCTAGGCAGCCGCTCTCGCTTCTTGTTATGATTTTGACATTTATATGACAATTTTTCTAGCATTTCTTGTAATTCCTTCAATTGCTCCCCATCCTGGTTATAGAAAATCTCTATTTTTTAAAATTTTGTCTGATAGGTCTAGGGATAGAAACAACAAAAAGAGATTAGAAACCTGAAAGCTTGAAGGACAATGACAAACTTACTGATGATTGTGTAAATTAGAAAGTACCGAAGGGCGGGTGAAATATCTGGACGAGATACTGCCAATCCTGGTGACAGGCAGACGGGCAGGGCAGGGCAGGGCACTGCCTCACTCCGGAGTGGGCCCGGTGCTGTCTTTTGCTGCTTCTCTTGTCCCGTTTAGCTCAGCCTGCCAAGATGGCATAGCTGCTAGAGAAATGAACCCTGCCACTGGAAAGAAAGAATAGCCAGAAGAGTCTACACTAATATTTCTTGACTTGTTTTATGGTTGTCCCTCAAGGGGCCTTTTTAGGGATAATTTTTTCCTAATTATTTCTCCATAAAAATATAACAGATGGATATGTATTTTATTAAGTATATGCATAACTACTCTGTATATTAAATGCAAATGCTGTCAATGATTTTTCCTGTCCTTACACCCCAAATTGATTTTTGTTCCCTTGGGGTCGATACTACTCCCCAAAGGACAAGTTTTGGTCTGTAATGTCAGTGCTACTTGTCGAGGATAGACTAGCAGTGAGAATTTAGAAAATATCAGAAATAACCGTTAAAGAATGAAAAAAACCTCTTTACATACAGAAAAAAGAGAAAAAGCATAGGTGTGCTGGGAATATAAGAATAAACTTGGTGCAGAACAATGGTTGGAAATAACAGAGAAGTATTGGAGTCCCAGGTGCAGGTGGGTAGTAGAGAGCTAGGATCTTCAAACATGGTACCTCTCAGATCGTACAGTCAAGGCCCTCACTACAGGCTCAGCGGGAGGAACTGTAGCAAATGGGGAATCATTACAGGGAGGAGCGACTATCAAGCCATGGCGATCTGAGTGATCTTGTGCAATCTGATTGGTTTTTCCCACCTTTACTTTTACAGCTCAAGACAGCGGCCTCCAAGAACCTCTACTTAAAGGATCTTCAGATGTTCAGATTAACAATCCTTCTAAATTTCTAGTGCAAAGAACAGTCCAGCTCATACAGTTCAACAATGACTGGATTCCCATAGAAGCGACACTCAGAGACAATGGCATATTAAAAAAAAATGACCACGTCAGGAGAAAGGCTGCAAGAATTATCAGACGGCAAACTCTCCCCTGAGCTTCCTACAGCAACCAAACACCTAGAAGCTTAGGTCTAAATAAAAGTTGCTTTGTGCTTTACGTTTTTGCTTGAAATGGTCATAATTAATATTGCTAACACAAATATACAAGAGATTAAAGAAGAAAGGCACCCTGCTGGTGAGAAGACAAACCCATTTTTGCATAATACACTGGAGAAGTAAGTCCAGACCATTCACCCATGTGAAAATAATCTCTCTAGAGCCTCCAAGGTCAGCAAGACCCCTGGTTAAAAACAAACTGAAAAGCTGCTGCATGAATGCAAAGACATCAAGGTCATGCCATCTATCTCACTAAACCAGATGAAAGTTACCTAGAAAAGAAAGTGAAACTCAAAAAGATCTCTTTCATGTACTCTCTGTAGTACTACTATATCCTACTTTGAAAAACTCTGATTTTGAGAAACCTAATACACATACAATAAACACACACACACACACACGGGGGAAACAGGATCATTTCAAGAACGATGCCATAAAAATAAAAGTTAAACAGTGTTGAGGAGCTCAGTGAATTGCACATTACAGATAGATCAATTCCTCTTGTCTTTATCTCAGAAAGAAAGAAATCCTGGCAGAGTTTCCCTATTGACTTTTATTGCTATAATGAAATCTACTGATTATCTTATTTCTTATTTCTTCAGTCTGAAAAATAAATTTGTATAACAATGGTGTTATTCTAGGCTCAGTGGTCCCCAGCACCTCCCATCCTAAATCGACAGGGGAAACCACTGCATGATCAGAATACAAGATTTGCAAATAGGGACACAGGTTAAAATTTCATAAAAGGTGACTACTTCAGTCAATTTGGTATCCAATAATGGACACATACAAAGGACATTACTGAAAAAGGGCATGAAAGCTAGATAAAGCCCATAGCTTAGTTAAAGATAGGTACAATATTGTGTCTTAATTTAAATAAATATACTGGGTTACGTGAGATGTTGCTGCTTTAAAGGTTAGGATCTAAAAGCTCCCCCAAAGGCTCCTGTTTTCAGAGGTGGAGCTTTTAAAAGTAATTGTCCCATTAGGCCTCTCACTTCCTTAGGTGCTCACCTATTCACAACTTGGTGGCATGTTTGGAGGTGATAGAAATCGTTTCTGGGAGTAGTGATTTCCCACTACTTTGGCAGTGACCCAAAGGGCATGAATTTGGGGACTATATCTTGTCCTGTCTTTTCCGGCCCTAACTCCTCTCTCTGTCTGTGCTTCCTGATTTCCATGGAGTGAGCAGCCTTTCCCCGCCCCACCCTCACACCATGATGCTTCTGCCTCACCAGAGTCCTGAAAGCAGTGGAAGAAGCTTGCCTCTCAGTGGAGCTTCTGAAACCATTAGCCGAAACAAAGCTCTTCTCCTGCAAGTGGATTTTCTCAGTGGCTTTGTCCCGGTGATAGAAAGCTGACAACACACTATTACAGTGAAGGGGAAGAAAGGGACGTGGGAACTCTGCTACCATTCATGGGGCTTGCTCTGTCAATCTGCAATTATGACAAGATGAACATTTATTAAAGAAAGATTTCGGTCCAGTTGACCAGTCTGAGAACATCCTTAGTATTCTCTGGCAAAAACCATACTTTTTTGTTGATCTCCCACGTCAAGGATTATTTTGGCCCTTTTCAATACATAAGCATTTAATAAGTGCTTGCTGAGTCTGACTCCACAGTCTCACAGAGACACTCTGGGCCCACCGTTGGGATTCTCTGCGTCTGGGTCTTGAGCTGTAAGATCTCATATGAGTCATTTATCCCTTTAGTGCCTCTACTTCTCCATTTACCCTTCACAAGAAGGAAACCTGTCTCAGTCATCTCGGCAGCCTTGATTCCTTCTTCTCCTAGGACACGGAACATTCAAGGCCTCAGAGTCAGGGTTAGCTTAAGATTCCAGCTCCTCCATGAACTAACGAGACAGAGTATTTAACATTCCTTGAGGTTCAGTTTCTTCATCTGTAAAATTGCTGGCCTGAGGATTTAGCTCAAGTGGTACTGCCCTATCTTGGAGGCACAAGGACCTGAGTTCAATCCCCACTTAAGAAGAAATATTGAACCGCTGAGATGATTAGATGAGATGATAGTGCACAACAGGCAAGAAGCTAGAAGCTAGTCACAGAACTGCACTTTTCATATGGAATTTTATCTACTTTTAATTTTCAAACACTTTTCTAATATTTATCATGTGTAATGCTCTATTCTAAATTATACTCAAATAGTAACTTATCTTTGCTGTCTTATTATAATGAGGTATTTGCTCTAATCCCATTTGTAGACAAGGAAATAGAGGGATAAAGAAATTAAGTTGTGTGCCAAAGTCAAACAGCTAATAAGAGCAAGAATCTGCGTTTGTCCTCACACAGTCCAGTTCCACAATCATATTTTTAAAACACAAGGATGTAAAAGAACACATTCTACCAAAGAATCACATGGGACAAGGTACCATGCTCGCCCTGTTCTCTGCGGTCTCCTGAGAGTGCCCGCACACGGTAGCCCCACTGTAGTCACTTGCCGATCTGAATAGCTACGACTTGTCTCCTAGCATCTCCAACATAACAGGAGAAGACCATTGGCATTCACTAAGGATCTCCTAAGTTTTAACCCCTTCGTCTGAAACATTAGATACTTATTCAAATTTAGAACCACACCTGTAAGGGGCATATGGATATTTCCTCTTTCCTCCTGCAGAAAGCAGAGCACAGGCAGAGTTCTAAAAATCCTACCCAAGACAAATAACTCATCAAAAATAAAGCGAGAATCAAATCCCCAGAATTCCTGCTTCCAAAGCTTAGAATTTTCCAGGACACCTGTTGTCCTCCCAGATGGGCTCATTGCTGGGAAGATATTTCATTTTAGAAGTGGCTGTTCTTTCACTGGATGCAGGTCTCTGCTTGTATGCCTTCTCAAAGACATTCCCTGACCTCTCACATGCATTGTATCCACTTGGTATCCTTCTGTTCTTCATAGTCCCTTCATTGCATTCATCATTATTGAGTATCCTGTCACTTTCTGTGATGTTGCTGCCTCCCATTGATAAGTTCTACAAAGACAAGGAACATATCTGTCCTGATGATCCCTGAAACACTATAAGCAGGATGACCATCAACGTCACTGACTAAGTGGAGCCCTGATTTTCTGGCCTTCTGAATCTATACTAGCTTAGAAATAGACTTCTGCTGCTGATTTCAAATTGTCATAATTCACCTTTCATTTTTCAATCAGGAAACGATTGACCTGATTAATTTTTATCACTTTATTTATACATCTCCTGCAAGACTGAAGCATTGATTTTCCTAAAAGTTAATGTTAATAGGATCAATAAACCACAAGGATGTATCAAAGTGTCATCTCTACACCCAGCCTTAAGGCGAGTCGTGCTCTCAGAGGGCAGCATCTGCTGAAATCTGCTCAGCCCAGTGATTGGAAAGGCAGTACAAATGAGAGAACTAGAACTGAACCCAAGCACTTTGATGATTCAGATGACACACCAAACATAGCACCACTGGATGTCTGGAAATCAGAGTCATGTTTGAAACCTGCCTTACATACGGTCTACGCTAAAGGCAGAATATGTGAAGGAGGCAGCCAGGGTCAGGGGTCACTTGAAAAATTAGCTCTTTTGTTGGAATCTTACTTTGAGTGATCGGGGGTAAATTGGAACAAGCCATTTCCCTGGTGGTTTCATCTTTTGTCTGTTTTTGGAAGCTTCCTGTTGCATTGTGTGCAAAGCAGGCAGCCAAGGGGAACCAAAGAGCATACTGCTTAGGGTTGAAGCTAAATGGGTTTGCAATAAGGCTACTGACTTGTGCGTACATGGTCCCCTTTCCTTCTGCCTCTGTGCTCTGAGGCTACCCAGCCAGGCAGGCCTGCTGTGCTGAAGACACACAGGCTGAAAATCCCTCCCACGTCTGACATCCCCAGGGTCTCTCCAGTCTACATCAAAGCACCAGACCTTCAGATCTTCAGGGGAAGGCTGGCAGCAGAAGCATGCAGGAGCTCTCCTGAGATCACACATGCTAGGGCGGGTGACCTCTCTCCCACTCAAGTTGATCATTACTTAGACTCTCACCATGACTCCAAAGGTGGAAAGTCAGTAGAAACAGCAGGAGAGTTTTGAGTCCTACGTTTCCTCCCGTCCTACTTTAGACCTACTGGTAAAGAGGTTCAGGGCAGGGATGATAATTAGAGAATAAGAATCTATATTTTTAAGTGCTCCCAAAGGATTTTAATAGGACTTCTCAGCTGACATATGTTTAAGAACCAGTCTTCAAAATTCCAGTGGTTCTCAATTATGAAGTTTAAAATTAATTGTGTAAACATTTGATTGACTTTTAGATTTGACCAGGGCATGAGTAAAGCACACTTGTAGGTATGCTCGGGTGGCTCATGAAGATATGACCTTGGTACTATCTAAGACCCCCTGGTCCCTTCCTCTCTGGTGCTGTTTCCCCACCTTGCTTCCCAACTCCCATGAACTAAGCATCTTCATGCTGCCGTACCTTCCTCTGTGACGTTCTTGCTTTGGAGCCAGCTGTTCATGGACTGGATCCCCAAAACCATGAGCCAAATAAAATCCTGCTTTGTGTTGTGGGCATCAAGCACTGAGTCCCAGTAAGAGGAAAGCCAGCATCAATCATAGTTGCACATCCTCTGGATCACCTGTGAAGAATATGGATGCACACATTCCTCTCTGGCAGGCTGTTCCTGGCCGCTACTCAGTAGACAGCTCCTGTGGAGCAAGAATATCGTCAGATGTCATCAATCCCCCACGGGAGACATTACCTGCGCTCTTCACTCTGGTGGTGGTTGTGGTGCTAGGTTAGCTTGCCTTTTCAAGCTCATATTAAGTCCAAGTCCTTCTCACATCATCGACATTACATCCATCCATACCCTCTCAACGCCTAATCACTTTGGTTGATGAGCGTATCTTTAGTATACACGGGCATATTGTATTTCAGGAAGATACCCAGCCTGCATTGCAGAGTGGAGTCCAGCTGGTCAATGTTTATTTTATTTTATGTTCATGTCCCAGATTTGTGTTTTGGGTGACTTAAACAAACAGCTCACAAAAGAGAATGGACAGCTGGTAATAAATAAATAATGAGGGTAATAATTTTTTTTAAAAAATCACATTAGAAGAATCAAGCACATTTTTTTTTCTGTAAGGAATTTATAAAACAGATTTAGTCATTAAATATCCCACCATTGTCTACAATGTGCCAAGCAGTGAGAAATCAGACAAGATAGTTGTCATTTTGGAATTTATCTGGAATGGGAGAATCAAAATGTCATTCAAACTAACATATTAAGTCATTCAAACTAACGGACAGCTTCAGGGCTGAGGAAACAAATGACGCACATTGAAGAATATGGGCAAGGCTACTTTAAAGTGCAGTCAAGTGACATTTGAACCTGAAAGTGGTGCTGTCTCAAACTGCTGGTGACATGGAAATTGATTCAGTTTTCCAGGACAGTAATTTGTCAACATTTGTCAAGGGTTGTAATATGTTCACTTTATCTGATCTTGTGACAAACACAGGGCATCACTGAAAATATGCCCCAATGATACCAGTACTAGGAGAGAATACCAATGATATTTTCAAAATAGTGTAGAATACCCTAATTCTGGAAAGACAAAAACTTCACAGTGTTTTACGAAACCACCCACTGAATTGTCAGCAAAAGAGAATGATACAAAAAAAAAATAAACCAAATAATAGCAATGATGTACAATAGTTATCTTTCATTAGGAATTATTTTTTTCTGTTTTCTAACATACTTTCTAAATGCATTATTAAAAATTCAGTATTCTTTTTTTTAACTGAATTCTTCATTGGGTACATTTTATATACAGTTCACAATCACATTCAACATTGGGGAATTTGTACCAGTGTATGACATGATTTAATTCTCATTTTTTCCCATACCCCTATCCACCTCACAACCCCCCCACCCCCAAATACATAAGCTTTGCTTTCCTTTTTTATTACCATCAGATTTTTCTTTACCCCTCATTACTCACCCCTCCACCACATTTCCCTTTGCATATTTTCTTTTCTTTTATTTTTGAGACAGGATCTCACTTTGTAATTCAGGTTGGCCCTGAGCTCACTATGGAGCCCAGGCAAGCCTCGAACTCAGCAATCCTCCTGCCTCTGCCTCCCGAATGCTGGGATGACAGGCGTGAGCCACCACGCCTGGCACTGTGGTATGTGGTATTGATTGCTGGTGGGTGTGAGTCTCCACGCCCAGCATTGTATGTGGTCACCGGGGATTGAATTCAGGACCTTGCGCCTGCAAGGCAGGCGCTGGAACCACTGAGCCAACCCTCTGGCCCAGAGTCTACTTATTTTTGTTGTTGTTGTTCCACTAGTGAATCTGCCTATTGTGTGTTTTTGCTTTATTTATCTTTGTATTTAACTTCGAAGTCTTTTATATTTTTGTACACATAATAATGATATCGCCTAAGATAAACTTCCTGAACTTCTTGTCCTTAATCAATGTATTAATCTATTTTGCATATTACAGTGCAATACTCAAGGCAGGTTTATTTTAATTAATCCAGATTCATGAGCTTGGCACTTGCACCAGCTTAGTCCTAGTGATCTCCACTCAGCCACAACTCCTAAAGGCCCCGCCACCTCCCAAGCTGTTTGCCTGTACTTGGGGTAAAACCTATAACACATGAAACTCTGGGAACACATTTTTATACTATATCCAAACCATAACAACCAAGCTGTGGACATAATACCTGTGGAATTTTAAGTAAGCAGAAAAACAAATCATATTTTTCAAAATTCAGCCCGAAAGAAGAATTTTTATTTCAAAATTACAAAAATCAGTCAATACAGTGTCTCTAAAAACTTGCATAGTCCGCAGTTATTTTCATTCTCAAATAAGCACAAAATGCTTCAAAAATCGCCTAGCTATGAAGCTCATTAAAACTTTCACTGTGGAGTTTCAGTAGTATCAAATCCTCTTTCCTATTTCTGTAAAAACACCATAGATGCATTATATTTTCAAAAGAATAATTTGGCAAATAATCTGCTCTAATTTCCATATGACAAAATTCACTTCAAAAAATATTTTAATGTCTGACATACATCTTTGTACATCACATATAATCTCATATTTTCCAAGAGTACAGCGTAACTCAAATGATAAAGTCTTAGATCTCAAAATTTCTATAAACTCTCCATCTTCTCTTTCAAAGTTTGCCATGAGCCCAAAGCTTCAGCATCACCTGAGAGCTTATTAGAAATGCAGAATTTCAAGCTCTACCCCGGCCTACTGAATCACAATTTCTCTTTAATGAGATCTCCAGATGATTTGTGTGCTCATTAAAAGTGGGGAAACTCTGCTCTAGAATATGGGTCTCAGGACTAAATGACTTGTTCAACCTTTCCATCACGAGGATTTGTCTGAAGAGTCGAAAAGGTTAGAATTTCCCATGGCTGGAACCAGTGTTATTATAAGATTCTTGACGGCTGATGGGTTTTGCTTTGTTTTTGGCAAATGGAAAAAATGACAACAGCACAGGATAATTTTAAAGTCGGAAAACATCTGGAGATTAGTTTTTCTGGATCTACCTGTAACTCAAACACGGTGTGTCAGAGAGGAGGATGGATGGGCTTAAGAAATCCAGTGTCCATTAAATAAATCACAGCGTCGCTAAAAAAAAAAAAAAATAGACAAAGGTACAAATAAAGAACAGCTGAGAATCCCTTTGAGATGACTTAAAGCCAAACCGCGTATGACAATTTTAAAACATTTGGAAATCGCTGAGTTTCAGGGGCAACAATGAAAGGTGATTGCTAAAAGCTATTTCCCTTTACTTGGGGATTAGTCAAATAGCTTTTTAAAGGGTTTTGTACTCTATTAGTAATTATAAATATTCAAATGGATATGAGCTAACTGCTCTGATATATAAAGAAGAAGATATTGACTTTTGCTTTTTCCCCTACCTCTATACACTGATTTCACAGAAGAATTCAATTATATTTATAGCTCATGAGCAAATTTAACAGTAAAAATGCTGTGGATATAAAAACATTTCTTCCCAGGGGCTCGAACTGCTTTCCAGACATTATCTCATTAATTGCTCCCTTAAATCTTTCTCATTGATTTTTATTTTTTTGAACCAACACATTCAGCATTTTCTGCATATGAAGGAGTTACTTCAATTGGAATTTAAGTTCTTAAGCCTCTTTTAAAATGGAGATGTTATAGCTCAACTGACAAGAAGTCACCGAAGGGACCTGAAAACAAGCAAAATCTCCAAAGCGACAGGATTTTTCTTTATTTATTAATGGACTATCCAGAAGATCCTTGGATGCCTTAGAAGATTGTACAAGGAATGTAAATACTTGATAATGTACCTTGGCTGTCCAGTCAAGCAAGATGTGTCTGAAGATTAGAGATGTGTCAATATCTCAGTTTTTAAAAGGAAAACAAAATGCTAGTGTACATTATTAAATAAGCCACCTGGGAAAAAAAAATACTGCAATCATCCCCAGCAGTCAATATGGATTTGAGAAAACAAAGGCCATTCCACACCAACCAGATTTCTGATTTTCAATCAAGTTAACAGTTCAGGGTTAGCTCAGTGGTTCCGGCGCCTGCCTTGCAAGCGCAAGGTCCTGAGTTCAATCCCCGGTAATCACATACAGTGCCAGGCGTGGTGGCTCACGCCTGTCATCCCAGCACTCGGGAGGCAGAGGCAGGAGGACTGCTGAGTTTGAGGCTTGCCTGGGCTACATAGTGAGCTCAGGGCCAGCCTGAAATACAAAGCGAGACCCTGTCTCCAAAAAAAAAAAAAGTTAACAGTTTAGTAAAATAAGGGAATTCATGGTGCCACAGAATTTAAATGATCACTGCAGGAGTTCTTTGTTGAGTACTTCCTATGTGCCAGAGCTGTGATGAGTACTTCGCAGACATCTCATTTAATGATCCTTCGAAAGCTGCAAGAAAATATCGTTACTGCCAATTTACTATTAAGGAAAACAGGTAGCTCAAAGTCCCTCGGCTTCTCCCAAAGATTATGTTCTTGTATATCGCACGGTACACATCTGAACAAATAGGGTGAGTTGAAAGTGCATTATCTGAGCCAACTGTCCACAGGGTCCACATGCCCACGATGTCCGGTTAATAATACACACTTGCTGTATGGCTCCTTCTCCGTATCAGGGACTTTTCTTCCACTTGACTTCCTCTGCTGGTCCAGCACTTGCCCCAGGAGGCACCAAATCACTGCTGTTAGGTGGTCCTCCTGGGCAGGGCAGCTCACTGTGGCAAAATGATCGACAGAAATGGGGAAGCAAGAGTGTGCATCGATCCCTCAGACTCAGCCAGCCCCGAGCTGAGGAGGCCCAGTTAGGCATCAGAGAGGGGTTGGTTCCAAACACCCGCACCCAAGAAAACAAAATCTGTGGTTACTCAAGCACCTTTCCTGAATGGTGTGGTGTTTGCGTGCCACTTCTATACATCCTCCTGCACACTTAAAATCATTTTAAGAATTTTTTTTTTGGTGGCATTAGAGACTGAATCCTGAACCTTTGCGCTGAGTTACATCCTCAGTTATTTTAAATTGTTTTTCTTTCTTTCTTTCCTTTTTAAATAAGATCTTGTTAGACTGTCTAGATCCTCTTGCCTCAGCCTCCCATAATTGGGATTACAACCACTAACACATCTAGCTAATTATCATACTTAACACATTATAAATGCCATCTAAATAATTTATATTATGCTGCATGTATTCAGTATGTACGTTTTTCTCAAACATTTTTGATACTGATGCAATTCATGGATGTGGAGCCTCAGGATACAAAAAGGCCAGATGTACAGTACACACAGGCATGGGGCTCCCAGCTTTCTGTGAGTCTTCACAGATAATTCTTGATCTTTCTCAACTTCCTCCAAAGTTCTCTATATAATAACCTGGATGTTCCTGTTAAAAATATCAAATCTGGGGGCCAGAGATTTAGCTCAGTGGTTCTACTGCCTGTCTAGCAAGCACAAGGTCCTGAGTTCAATCCTACCACGTACAACAGTACTGGGCATGGTGACACACACCCACCAGCAATCAATACCACACACCACAGTCCTGGGTGTGGTGGCTCACGCCTGTAATCCCAGCACTTGGGAGGCAGAGGCAGGAGGATTGCTGAGTTTGAAGTTTGCCTTGGCTCCATAGTGAGCTCAGGGCCAGCCTAAACTGCAGAGTGAGACCCTGTCTCAAAAAAATATCAAACTTGGCTCCACTTCATAGCCAGTACATTTCAGACTGTGTGAGGAAAGCTTGGAAAACTGTGGGCAAGTGGCTAATGAAGTTATGAATTTTTTACATGTTGACATGTTATGTAAAGTGGTATCTTAAAGATATTTAAAAATATACACTATAGTCAGTGAAAGAATAAGATAGTTGGGAAGGTGGTCCAGGAAAGAGTTTCAGAGTGAGAGATTTAAGGGTAGGTGATGTTATTTCCCGTCTTTTGATTTCTGGCAAAATGCTGAATTTCCAGGGGTCTGTTTCTACCCTCCGCAGTCCTACTGATGAGGCATATGGGGTCATTAAGTTAGATCACATAAAACACTTTGAATGGTTCCTGACGCAGGGTGAGTGCTGTCTGTGACTGTTCCCAGTAGGTCTAGGTGCGGAGATGAAAAGAATTTACCCAAACAAAAAATGTTAGGTGAAAAGAAATTGGAGAATAATTTGTATGGCATTATCACTTTTATATATTAAAATATATTTATTTGGATAAATATAAAGACGGCCAGGGAAGATTTACCCCTCTCTGTGGTACCTGTTGGAAGAAGAGGGAGACCAAGGAGCCAGGAGAGATGTGTGGCAAAAATACTCACTTTTTACTATATGCTTCTTCTTAAATTATTTCTCTTTTTACAACGACTATATGTTTACACACTTATTTTGTAATTTAAAAAGGAAAATTGTACTTTTTTTTAATGCTGAAGGAAGAGCACACAGGTGGGCCTGAGAATGTGCTGTCTCCCCCAGTTAAGAAACAATGAGAGAAAACATACCGAGGGCCCAGAGCACCATCTGCTAGGCTCCATCTGCCCGGCAAAGGCATATGCTCAGCAATTCTCCTGATCTTCAAAGGCACAGAACACACGAAACCAAATCACTTCTCAGCTCGGTCATGGAGTCGTTGTGATGTTAGCCTCCAGGGAGGAGAATGCCGGATCTCTAAGTTGCTGTCGTTCTTATGTTTTCCATATTCCAGTGCCCGACACGTATACTTGCCCCTGCTAGTAGGGAAGCCCCTTCATTCCTCAATTTTCTTGTTGATTTGGGACAGGAAGTTCAATGGTATTTCCTCACTTACTATCGGAAACCACAAAGACTGATGGGTAACAGATACTGGCCCCTTGTGGCCAGCTGTGCTCACGAGACCTCATGGAAATTATACCACTCGTAGGTTCCTGCAGGTAGTGCACTTTGCGGAAGCCACATAATAATGTGAAGTCATAGCTAACATTCAAGTGACCAGTGTGTGGCAGATACACAGTAACTGGCAACCTAGACTATCGCACCTAGTGTGCAGACTGAGGCCAGGAGCTTAAAGCATTGCCCGGGATCACACAGCTTGCGGAGCGAAGCAGCCTGCTGATTCTACACCTCACTCTTCTGTTTGTTAGAGGGTGCTGCTGCTGAAAGCATAGGCATTTTCTACGGCTACTAGTCAATCCGGTGATACCTCTGCTCACACACTTCATTCTTTCCCATTTCTGGTTGTGACTAGAATTGTGGAATTAACTGTGTGATGAGAATTGTGGAGAAAAGGAAGTTCTTGAACTGAGGCACCACTGTAAGGTATAAGCAGTATGCTTTCATATATGAGTTCTTGTAGTTTAGCTCATTCTCTAGTGAGTAGGAAAGTATTATTCATCTCCTGCCCTCCCCCCCCCCATTTTTGTTCCCAGATCAAGGAATGGAGACTTAAAGATTTAAGTATTAAAACAGAAACGCTAACCCTACTGGACCAGAGGCTGGGTAGAACTCTTGAAGGCACTGAACAAAAACTTCAGTTGCACGTGAATTACCACAAAGAATCAAAAACTGGGGTTTATTTCTTTTTTTTTTCTTTTTTCTTTTTTTTTGCTTTTTGAGACAGGGTCTCGCTTTGTAGTTCAGGCTGGCCCTGAGCTCACTATGGTGCCCAGGCAAGCCGCCGCGAACTCAGCAATCCTCCCGTCTCTGCCTCCCGAGTGCTGGGATTACAGGCGTGAGCCACCACGTCCGGCATTGTGGTGTGCGGTGTTGATTGTTGGTGGGCGTGTCTCCACGCCCAGTATTCTATGTGGTAACTGGGGATCGAACTCAGGTCCTTGCGCTTGCGCGGCAGGCGCCGGAACCACTGAGCTAACCCTCTGGCCCACTGGGGTTTATTTCTATTAAGAAAATTCTGTACAGCAGAAGAAATCACCAACCGAGTGAGAGGATGACCTACAATGTGAGAAAAAACACTTTTACCAGCTGTTCCTCAGACAAATGCCTACTGTCTAGAAGATCCACAGAGAACTGAAAAAATTAGACTTCCCAAATTTGAAGACCCAATCCCCA
>PVIC010025670.1:0-25190 GCA_004025085.1 Thryonomys swinderianus
CGTTTTTATATTCTTGAGACAGGGTCTCCCTAAGTTGCCCAGTTTGGGCTCAAATGTGCAATCTTCTTGCTTCAGGATCTCAAAGTGCTATACAGATATGTATGTGCCTTTGTGTCTGGTTACATTTAAGTTTAAGGAAATCCACAAATTCAGTCAATATCTAATTGATATAAGACACTCAAAAGCTAATGTTGTGTGCTTTGATAAATTATTACAGTGAATATCGAAGTCTTGCAGGAGAGTTGTTGGCCTGTGTTTTCAGAGACCCGGAAAGGGTGATGTCCAGGATAACTCCGATTCTGACATGTGTGTTACTCCCACACCTCTAGTTCTTTCTGGCAGCCCAGTCCCGCTCTTCATGAACATGTGGGCTTCAGACTAAAGCCCCAAGCCAGAAGGCTCTGAGCGGGCAGATATCCATACTGTGCCTCTTGTCTTGCCTCTGTCTTTTCCTCTGTCTCCCTCTTCAGTTACCTGCTTAAGAGGAGTCAGCGTGGAAGAGGTGGTTGTGGACGGTTCCCCTTGGAATCCCCTGCTGCACTGAGTACAGCCCTTCTGAGAGTGGAAACAGGCGACTCAGGACAGAGATTTTGCTCCATTCCCAGAGATCAAGTGGGAATGTGGGGCAGGCGGGGCTTCGCCCTGGAGCCAGCTCACCTCAGCCAAGGGGTGTGGGGTGGTGGAGGTTCCAGAAGCCTATAACGGGGAGTTACTCTAGTCTAAGATAGAGGGTCAGGGGCTGGGGATTTAACTCAAGTGGTACGGTGCCAAACTTGGACGCACAAGGGCCCAAGTTCGATCCCTGGTACCGGGGGAAGAAAAAAAAAAAAAAGAGGGTCAGTCATTGGGGCTGCAGTATCAGTCCCTATCACTGGCCACAGGGTCTCCCAAGGACAGAGACTGCTCCCAGAAGAAATGGCTCCCATAGACTGAGAGCAGTTCTTGCACAGTGGGGACAACTGTGAACTTTGAGAGCCAACATTTACAATACCCTAGTAGCTGGGAAACAGGGTCTGGGCATCAGGAGACCATGCTTTTAGAATAGTGAGCACTGTGGGCCCCGTGACTGGGATTCCTCCCGCTGTGGTCTCTGGTTGAACTAGGGTGTGTGCGTGGGGGTTAGGATGGGAGTCCCAGCATCAGGTCACAAGGAATGAAGTAGGTCAGAGTGCCGATTCCCTGACCTCCCTCGTCCACATGGCATTTGCTTTAGGTTTTGTAATTTTTCTTTTCCCACAACCCTTCAGGCCCAGGTGTCCTATTTTGTAGTTTCTTTAAGCCTACCCACTCTTTCCTTTAATAATTATCTGAGGGAACGGTGGCCTCACACAGCAAATGGGCAATGACTAATGTGACCAGGGAAAAGAAAGTTGAAAGCATCGTAAAGATCCTTTAAAGCGTTTTAATTCCAAGAATGAAATGATCTGATTTTTTAACTCTTTTGATTTCTCCCATAACTGCTTGTACTATGGGAAATTTCCCAGTGATTGCTTTTTCAGGAAGAGACAGTAGGCTCATATTTTCTGAACGCTCATATTCTTAAGAATATTGTATTTGCAACCCTCATGTGTAAACACCAACTGGCTAGTTGTGAAGTCCTTGGGTTGAAATTACTGTATCGAAAGTCTATGGATGCAATTTGAACGCTGTGTAGTTTAGTAGCAAAGAGTAAGGCAAGCCTAATGTCTGCTTCTCCTGTACATCCCTGATTTCCTGCAGGCAGTGCTTACTGCACCATGAAGGGCTCAGTTTTTGCACTGAAGCTCTCGCTTCCTTGAAACCGTTTTGACGAGTTCCCCTTTCAGCTCACCTAAAGGCCTCACACATTGAATGATAGCGTCACTTCCGCTTTTTGTCTTCATGACTTCCGGAGTCACGGAGGTCATGGCTTTGGTACTTCAAGATGCTGACCTACTCTCAAAGTCAGTTCAGGTCTTGTCGCATATCGCATGTCATTTCCCAAGGTGTGGTCTTCCTTTGTATCTTCAGGAGAGCGGCTTCTTCGGCTTCTTCGTACAACGATTATTTGAGTACTCACTGATCCGCGAGCTGCCGTGGGAAGTGGTTAGGAATCTATCTGGTGATAAAAGATAAAAATCTCTCTTTTCATGAAGTTTGCGTTGTGATGGGGGGTGCTGAGAAATAGAAAGTCAGACACTGGACAGTGTTAAAAGGTTGAGTGTTCTGGGGAAAACAGCCAAAGAGGGGACTGCATGATGGACTCAGAGGAGTCTGCTTCGTTCTTTGAGGTGGAAGTTGATCACGGAGTGGAAGGCATTCACGCCCCTGCCTGGGTGAGGGAGGGCTTCTCAGAGGCAGACAGCAGGTGCCAGGGCCTGGGGCGGGAGCTCCTGGGTGTCTGAGGAGCCCGGCGGCTGCAACACAGAGGGACAGACAGGCAAAGAGGCCACTAGAAGGTCTGTGGCTTTCACTCTAAGGAAGACAAAGGAATCCATGGGAGTTTTGGGCGAAGGAGAGACACGATCTGATTCCATTTGGGGATTGTTCTCAGCAGGCCATCGAGGATGGCCTGTGGAATGTGGGGAAATGGTAGAAAACTACCACCATATTTCAGGTGAAGACTCCTGATGGGGAAGGACCAGGGGGCCATAGTGGAGGTATGAGAACTGGTTGCACACTAGACATTTTTTCCTCAGAAATGTTTCCTCTTAGACATAAAATACACGTACAGGGGCTGGTGATTTAGCTCAGTGGTTCCAGTGCCTGCCTAGCAAGTGCAAGGTCCCTGGTTTGGTCCCTAGTAATCACATACAATAATACTACAACTAGCAATCAGTACCACATACCACGATGCTGGGCATGCTGGCTCACACCTGTAATCCCAGCACTCAGGAGGCAGAGGCAGGAGGATTGCTGAGTTCCAGGCCTGCCTGGGCTACATAGTGAGCTCAGGGCCAGCCTGAACTACAAAGCGAGACCCTGTCTCAAAAGAAAAACCAAAAACCACATAGCATGCGTGTGAATTTGAAATTATATGCATCTTCCCAAACCAGTGACTTTTGAGTGCATGAAAATAAATCAACCTGTTCCACAGGGAGACTTACATTCTCTCCTGTCACCTCATGTCAAATTGGGTCACCAACAAACTGAGTCATGCACAGTGACTTCCTTAAGCAAGTAATTTAATTAATTGATTGTCATGAACCAATATTACTTGAAGCAGGAGTCTGAGTCTTGATGCCTAGACGTGGGTTGTGAGGAAAACTGAAAGTCAGTATGAATTCAGTTTTCGGCATAAACAGACAGGACAAAAGGCACGCAGAGCAGGTCTGGGAGATTTGTTTGGGATGTAATCTGAACCGAGCACTAGTGAGTAGGTGAAGCAGCCCCTCAGACTGCGAGTGGTTCTTCAGCGAAACCCGAAACGAGAAGGAATGAAGATGTTGAAGGGAATATTCCACGAATCTGAGCTGGTGAGAAGTCAAGTGGAGACACGGCAGCACCGATGCCCTCTCCTGACAGGACACTGAGGGAACGTGTGCATAGAGAGGACCAGGAGCACCGTTCTGGAGCACTACAGCATTAAGTTAGGGAGGGAGAAGAAAAGCCCAGTCAAGTAAGAAGAAACAACCCCAGAGGCGTGTGCTGGGGGGGGGGTCATACCGCATCAGACGCTGCTGCTGTGCAGAGGTGGAGGCTGGGCAGGAGCCCTGGGCCCAGCGACCTGGACATGCCGAGATCACTGAAGACTTGCCTGAGACTGAAGTGGTTCAGACAGTGTGCAAAAAGGAACCAGAGAAGCTGGTACAGCCATGCCTTTCAAGAGCCATTGCTATAAAGAGGTCAGATAAAAAGTGGAAGCTGACAGGGCACGTGAGGAGAAGAGGCGGTTGGTCTTTTTTGTGTTTTAAAGAAGTACTAAGCAGAAACAAGTGTGCATGTGCCAGGAACAGTGAGGGGGAGGTTCTCCTGGCCTCTCCTCCTCCCGCCGCACTCAGGCCCCATGTACACCTGTAGGCACCCCAGTGAGATGTGACCCCGGCGCCCAGAAGGGGGCGCACTGCCTTGGCCCTGCTCACGTGCACGTGAGTACTATGGAAAATCCTGGTATGGGCTGGGGATTTAGCCTAGTGATTCCACCATCCGCCTGGCAAGCTCAAGGTCCCTACTTCGATCCCTGGTACCACACACCACAATGCTGGCGTGGTGGCTCACACCTGTAATCGCAGCACTCGGGAGGCAGAGGCAGCAGGATTGCTGAGAATTCGAGGCTTGCCTGGGCTACATAGTGAGCTCAGGGCCAGCCTCAACTACAAAGCGAGACCCTGTCTCAAAAAGGGGGGAGGGGGCGGATCCTGTTACTTCTACAGCTACAGAGCACACCAGTAGTCACTGCTGCACAGCAGGGCATTTAATGAGCATTTACTAAGCGCCACATTGGATTTCAATAGGTTCTGGCCTCCCTGCCGGGTTCTCTTAAATGCTGAATGGCTGGGAGGTTTCAGGTTTTCAGATTGGGATATATGAGACAATCTACCTACTTTCCTCTCTCTCGGGATGAGTACCCCATCAAATTGTCCTTCTACCACTGATTTTATGCTCAGAAACTCCTAGATTCCATTACATTATATACTGGGCCTAGTTTTTGGTGAAAGCAAACTTTTTTTTCTTCCATGTACCTTACTGGGAAACTAGAATACAGTAAATCAGGGCTGATCACACAGATATTATTGCTAAATAGGTTTTACCTTGAAGTTAAGGCAACATAGAACACAATGAATAAGTCAAAGTGCTTGATTTTTGTCTTCTCTGAGATAGTTTATTGTTTACTACGGAGAGGCTACATACACACAGCTGATGTGAACACAAAGGCTGAACTTTGTACCGCTGGTAAAAAGTGGTCAGGAGGAACCAAGAAAACCAAGAAGCTAGAAAACAGGGCCCACAGCGTTTCTCATCATACAAGTCAAAATGGCAAAGGCCCTTATCAACAAAGGTTAAGTTAAGCAGGGCAAGATGTAAGATAACGAATAGACCCAAGATACAGAATTGACTAAGTTTCCCTGTAGTTTAATTTTTGGCATTTTACTGACCAAAACTTGATTAATGTAATTTTCTTTTTTAGCCTTAAAACAAATAGCATATGATTAAATTTCATCGCCTCTTTGAACGGAGAGACCTGAGTATCTCTATCCTCTGTTGTAAGAACAATGCTAGGTAAATGCCCCATGGCCAGCTCCCTCCTGTCGCCTCTGGTGAGCGCTGTGGAAGTCACCTTTCACCTACGTCACACTGCTGTGACCCCACGGCGGCCACACCGCGCCCCTCCACGTGTCGCCTGCTACACACACGGCCCCGCGCTGGTGCCGAGGAGACGCGGACACGGGGCGTCCTCAGGCTCGCAAGCTCCCGCTTATGCTTCATGATGGGGTGGTCACACTTTCACTTCCCGCTCGCTTGGTGTGACCCGCTTCTTAGGGTAACGGCCAGAATTAAAGTTCTCTCCCACCCCATCTCTTCACTTGATTTCCAGGGGAAAAAATATCAGTAAAACTGGCACAAACTTTCAAAGAAGGCCCAGCCAGGTGTGCTGGTGTGAGCTTTTTGCCCCAGCTACATGGAGGCTGAGGCAGAGGGGTCGCTTTAGTCAAGGGATTCAAGACCAGTTTGGACAGCAGAGCAAAATCGTGTGTGTGCAGACACACACACACAAACACACACGCAGAGGCCCAAACCTACACTAGTTAAAGGCGATGCTATTTGCCTACAACATGGACAAAATAATGGAAGGATCAAAACACGCAGCACCTTTGAGCTCCTTACACTGGTTTGTGATTTCCTGCACTCTGCATTCTCAAGTGAGCATATTTACACTGACTCACAGTCTTAATCCCTCCTTACAGAAAAGTAAAATGGACTCTACTCACATTTCCAAGTGAAAGCAAAAATTAGATTACTAGAATAATCCTCGGGTTAGTATAGTATTTGGACTGAACATAATGAATTCTCAATGTGGATGCACAATTTCTTGCATAATTTCTAGTGATAGCATATATATAGTGATACAGTATCACTGTGGGCCACAATGCTGACAGGACATTAAACATGCTCACGAGTGTACCGGCACCTTCCTTTTATTCTTGCCCCCTCAGTTTGTATCAGCATTTACAGGGTCCTCTCCTATGGTACATATAACTCAAAGAGGTCAATTTTTGCGAAAAGGCCAACATTATAGTTTTTAAATGCAGAGTATAAAAATGGACACAAAGACCACACGGATGTTTCTGGACTTGATGTATATTAATTATCCTCTTTCAAGTTTAAAGTTCTGTCTGCAATATTGAACTTTCTCTGAATCAACAAATCTTCCAGTTTATAAAATCTTAGGGCAAGTTCCAGTGAACTTTATGAGGATAGAGAAGCTCAGAAACTACTGAGTTATACTCAGAAGAAACCACTCAGCACTATAACCACAGAATTGCTGCTGGCCAAATGGCTTCTGTAATTTAATATATAAATCACAAGGGTATGTTTCAGGCGTAAAGATAGTGACCCGATTTCACCAGTATCAACTAACATTTAAAAGCTACTTTAATTTTTCTTAGATCATCATTGTTGTGGAATAATGACAGTTTTGATGGTGCCCAAGTTTGCTGTTTCATATGCAGGATGATCTGAGCCGAATGAGGAAAAGAATGATGAAGGGAGGAAATGAAGGTGGCTGGCTCGGTGTGAACAACTGTTCTCCTCTGGTCTGATCTAAAGAAGGTTTCAGTATTTAATGTCACAGTAATGTCACATATATGCAGCCATTTTAAGAGTTTCAAGATTAAGACCAAGAGAGACAAAATGATAAAATGAACTAAGCTACCACCGTTACAAAGTTCTGTTTTATGTGACCACTGTTATTCTCAGTAGAAACATATTTAAATACGAACACAGCTACATATATACAGTACTGTCAGATAAATATTTCCTTTATTTTTATGATTACAAATTTAAAAATACTTTAATAATTAATAGTTCCTTCAAAATTGGCATTCTTTATGAAAAGAAACACTGGAAATGCAGTCTTTCAAAGAATGATCTTCATTTTCACTAATAGGTGTAGTAGAGGAGCCAGATTTCTATCCCAATCAGTAGCAAATGCATCACTTATAGGTCTGTTCTAATACAAAGGATACACATGTATGTTAGGACTGATTCTGCCCCTTCCACTAAAGCAGTTTAATTCCTGAACGATTAGCTACTGAAAGGCTAAAGATGATCCCTCTTTCCTAGGTACCCTTTATAGTCAAAAGGTTTATCAGCAGTTTATGTCATTCACTTAGTTTAACTGATACTAGAGTGAGGAGAGGAAACAAAACTGTGATGTGTGAGACCTTTATCTCTCTTCAAATGCTCTAACTATAAAATTTAACATTTACATTTAGATCTTTACAATTTGCAAGTGTCTGAGCTTCTCCCATTCTGCTTTCATCCTTCAAATTTCTAAACAGAATATTGTTTCTTAGTACTAATACTACAGAATTAAACACACAAAAACATCCAGGTTTTATTAAAAGGGCCAAAGAAGAGCTATTTCATAAGCTCATTATTTTCCTTTTTAAAATACTGGTTCTTTCAGGTAAAGCTACTTCTGATTTAAGATGTCCCCATGCACACTGTGTCCGATTCCCTAAGGGCTCTCCTCACACACGTTAGTGTGCTCTTCTATTCCGATTTGTCTGAACACAGAGGTTGGCATGTTTCATCATGAGACAGGCAAGGAGCACATCCAGGCCCACTCGCATCTTCAGTGCTCTGCCTGGACGTCGTCACTGTGGGTCCGGACACTGGACTGTGCAACATCGATCTCCCCAAGGATGATGAAGACAGAAAATTCAGAACAGGTGCTTTTGCTGTCTGTAGTGCTTCTGGTCAAAGAATTAGAGCTAAAGAAAAAACTGTTAATATACAAAGCTACCAGGCGATTTCACTTGCATTAGGACCGGTCACTGACACCACAGTTGACCGTGCCTGGCAACGCTGGATCCTGATGACCATCTCCAGCGGTTTCACTGTCTTCAGTTTTATGATGCCATAAGGCCTTTTCCACACTGTTTACATTTCTCATTTCTATCGTTCAAATACTGTAAAATTAGTGCACTTGCCCTTATGCAGCTGAAAATAGGTTTATTGGAATGTTTTTAGTTATAATCCAAGGCAGAAACATCTAGTTGCTTTCACACCCACAAACATGTGGAAACCGCTTACAAAGCAATCACAGTATAAAAAGAGCAAATCCTGGCAAACATGGGTGGGCTGGTCCCGGATCTCCTTCAGCATGGTGAATGGCTGGTGCTCACACCCCAGCCTGACCCTATCCCGATGCAGTGATGCCTGAGGGCGCTAAAATAGCAGGAAACCCCGTCACTCAGCGTGGGACTCTATTCACAAGGAATGAGCGGCAAGTATCTCCTTTCAAATCAGATTCTCGGATATAGCAAAATAGTTATCTTTGCTTTATACAATTATTCGAAGTAGATCTTGTTGGAAGGGAAGAAGACAACCGGACAGTCTCAGTGCTCCAATTTGAAGTGATACTTGCCTCTTAGTTTCTCGAAAAAGAAGTTTTGAAAGTTATGTACATGGGTTTCACTTAAATTAGGCAGCAATTTCTTATTATTATAATTGTCCCAGGAGCTGTCATCAGATCAAGTACGATATTTCAAAACTATAAGAACTGTAAAAGAAAAAAATATGTAAAAATTAAAGAATGTATCAAAATATATTCATATGCTGTTCAAGAAGCAATATTCTTAACTGTAACTGTGTTCACTGTCAGAATGGTGTTATTGCTGGGCATGGTAGTGCACATCTATAGTCCTAGCATTCAGGAAGATGACGCAGGCGGATCTGTAGGAGTTTGAGGCCAGCCTGAGCTATACAGTGAGTTCAAGGCCAGTGTAAACTATATAGCTGTACACAGCATTTGGTCTCAAAAGACCAAAAAAAGGGTAGGAGTATTGAGGCTGACCTTTTATCTGATAATAGATAATAACTAAGGAAATACAAAAACATCATAAAACAATGCAAAGGTCTAATGCTGGTATCTTAATGAGATTGGGTGTGCTCACGGTGGTATGACCACAGCTGGCATCTTCAGCAAGTAAGTTACAGCATGATGATGCCATGAAGCTACTAAAATATAAGAATATTTAGTGACATGGAAAATATTCACAATGACTAGAAAAAACATCTTTTTAAAAAATATATTAACAGGAAAAAACCAGAATAATAGTCAATAGTTACACTAACAGCACCTATCTTTCTGTGGTAAGATTACAGCTGTATTTTATTCTTTATGCTATTCTACACTGTCCCTGTTGCCCACCAAACATAGTTGATTCCTATTATTTGAGATAGTAATATTCTGTAGTTACCACAGACACTAGACACTGAACTGCTGCTCCTAGGGAAAATAAAGGGTTAAGTTTCTGTAAGCCTCTGGTTACTACAGTTTTGCCAGCCAATCAACATACAATCTTGTTTTACATTTGTTCTGGGGTAATATATTATTGATTCAGTAATATTAAGGCTAAAGACACTATAACCTATGCCTCAACAAAGTGTACCTGATACATGTATTTTTTGTTCAGGGACACTACAGCCTTGGTAACATTAGACAGCACTTCAGGATTATGGTTGAGTGCCATTTTAAATCATGAAATCACAACAGAGCACAAAAATGTGGCACTACATACATTATAAAAAGAATACTTTTTAATGTAATTAGATCAGAAACAGGAAGCATTGTTTAAATCTCAGCTGAAAACCTGCAGGTGAGGAGATTCAAAACTTTTGATGCTCTGTATATGTCTGCATTTGACTAGAAAAGCAATGTGAGTATTGATTTGAGGCTAAAAATAAGTTTCAGTTAGTAAGTGAATTCATAAACACAGAATCCACAAATAATGAGACTTGGCTGTATTTCTTTGTAACAAAACGTTCTGTTTAAACAGAATAGATCAATATGATTTTTTTCAAATGATTACTTTGAGACACTTTCAATTGTTTGTAGAATCTCTATAAACATAGATAAAACAGGCCTTATGGAAAGGTTTGGCCCTAAAAGAATATTGAAAAAGAAAAGGAAGGAATTATACTTTAATGTCAAATTCAAATTCCTAACAAAGCAAAAAAACAAACAGAAAAAGAAAACATCCTCCGGAGAATTTAACTACATTTGTCCTTCCCCATGATTATTATTGCTACATCAGAGAGTGAGTAAACAGTCCATCAGTAAACAGCCAAAGAACATCTTCCTACGTGTAAGATGAAAACCAGATCTAGCCTTGTACAAGTCAGCCTGTGTTCAAGGGTGTGGGTGATGTGCAGGAAACAGGTTCCTTTTGAGAAGTCAACAAAAGAAATAGACTTGGTCACCACAGAAACGCACATGTGCGTATTTATGTATAATTTAGCATGCACATTCCGAGATCTACAAATTCTAGGTTAAGGTCCTGACTCAGATCAGAAGTCACTGCTAATCATGACATTAACATTCAAGATCAACTGAAAATAAATCAAAAGGGAATTAAAGTCAACTCCAAAACATAAAATTACCCCAGAAATAATAATCTGGGAAATACTTACTTACGATCACTAGCAAAAGGGTAACAGCAACCAAAGCCATGATGGCTTTTATCTACAACACAGAAAAAGGCATATGAAGGATATGCTTTGACTTGATAAAGCCAGGACTATCTGTCCTCTACTTATCATATCATATTATCTCAGCAATCGTAGCACATTCATTGAAACGTCTGCAAATTATCTCATGTGAACTTGCTGGCTGTTTAGAACTATTAGTAAATAGTTCCTCCCAAAACTTAAGTCTGCTTTGCTGGCTTTTATTTGATAATAAACAGCAACGAAGACTTTATGGACCTGGACTTTTGGCTTACTCTTTCACATGCTTATTTCTATGTGAGGCCAGGAAAGGACAGAGCATGCAATGTTACCAATTCTGTTCAAGGGTCAGAATGTGAAGATTAACAGAGGCAGCCAATCTAAGTGGATCCTCCTTTATCTGAGGGCCACAGGTTCCTTGTGAAGGTGCCCCCAGTGGGTGCCTGAAACCCTAGACAGTGTCCTACAGATACTGTGCTTTTTCCTGTATATGTGCACTGATGGTAAAATTTAAAAATCAGGCACAGGTAATAATGGAAGAGCTCTAACAATAAACTATGATAAAAAGTGCAGTGAATTTGGTCTCTCTCTCTTGAAAAAGTCAAGACAGATATTACTGTATTGGGGCCATGGTTGTTATGGGTAACAAAGAAGGCAAAACTGTAGAAGGCAAACTATGAGGGTGAGAAAGGGGGCTGTTGTATATAAGGCAGCATGTTTTAGAGCACTTACTCTCAAAGCATGAGAATAAGTATTAGTTTTTTTCTCCCCTTTCTCCATACTGTTTAAATGTCCATTCCAAAGAATGTATTTTAGATTCAGGAACAACCTCATTTAATAAATAGTTACCTAAGACTATCCTATGTGTCAATTTCACAGGTGAGATGAGAAACCTGAAGACCAATTTCAGTCAGTAGCTGGACAATCTAAGTTGTTATCCTTCTATATAAAACTGTTACATTAACCACTTAATCCTAAACTCTATAAATTATATCTTATTTTAAAATCCATCTTTTCATAATTTTTGAATTATGATTCACTCAGAAAAAAGTACTAGTTATAAACAGATAAAACATTCTACTGAGTATCACAAATAGAAAGAGGTAGTTAATAAAATGTTTCTAAAATTAGAATGATGATACTTTTGTGCGACTGTAGTCGTGACAGTCAAAGAGTAATCCAGAGAATACATGAAAACCTGGCAATTTGGACATCAGTACCTTTTATTATAACCAAAAAATGTAGAAAAACTCAAACTGTAGAGAAATAGCTATATGTTCAGTAGGAATCTAGGCCCACGTTATTTTATAAACTACATTAATTTAATATGAAAACATTACTAAAGGAATCTGAAATTTTATAGTAGTCTTTGTACTCTGCCCAAAACATACATTAATCTGCCCTATTCAAATGGAAGTATCAGTATCTTTTTTTTTTTTTTTTTTTTGAGACAGGGTCTCACTTTGCAGTTCAAGTTGGCTCTGAGCTCACTATGTAGCCCAGGCAAGCCTCGAACTCAGCAATCCGCCTGTCTCTGCTTCCCGAGTGCTGGGATTACAGGTGTGACCCACCACACCTGGCTCAGTATCACTTTTAAAACATCTCAAGGAGGCAGTTTTCTTTTTGTGTTTCTAAGACTGGGCAGGAAAATTTTTACCACCCTAAATGGCAGTATTTCAGTCATACGTGTGCTAAGCATTCCTTTCAGTGACGCGGACAGAACCTTATTCCTATTAAACATGAAAGAGCTCCCAGCCTCCCATGTACTAAGAGGTGTCAGCAATTCACCTTCCCTACTCACCAGGAAAACTAATTCATTTGCTTTTAGAGCCATGTTTATTAAGACGTTCTTTACACAGAGTAAAATTCATCCCTTCAGAAGTACCTTTTGATGGGTTTTGACAAACACATTTGTTCACCACCATCACAACTGAATACAGTGGCTATTTAGCGACCCCTGAAGTCTCTCATGTCCAGCTCTAGTCAATTTCCACCCCTCACCTCCCCATTTTGCCACTGGCAACTGCTGATTTCTGTTCTGCTCCACTATCTTTTCTCATAAAATTCTTCCTAAATGAGAAGGCAGCATGTGGGGTACAGTGAGACAGAAGACACCCCAGAAAGTGACCAATGGGCAGCTCTTGTGCTCAATGAACTTTTGTTAAGTCATCATATGACTGGTGCTGTTAGTGATGAAAGGTCACATAGAGATTGTTTAAAAACATAATTTTTTAAATTCTGAAAAGAAAAAGGAAGCTGTTCTTTTGATTTGAACAATCATAAATTATAAAACAAAAATCTTTAGCTATGGTTAAAAAATCTAGGTGAGGTCAGGTGTGATGGCTCATGCCTGTCATCCCAGCACTCGGGAGGCAGAGACAGGAGGATTACTGAGTTCGAGGCTTGCCTGGGCTACATAGTGAGCTCAGGGCCAGCCTGAACTACAAAATGAGACCCTGTCTCAAAAAAAAAAAAATCTAGGTGAGATATGTATTTTGACTATCATTTTGTGACTCTAAAAACAGGGCTTGAGGGGAGAAGGGGTGAATGGCTGATGAACTTTTTCCCCATACTACAGAAGAGAAAAGTGAGCTAGAAATAAAAAAAATTAAATAGAATATTTATCTTTAAAGAATAAAGAAAAAGAATATATGTACACACACACACACACACACACACTGAGGAATGAACTTAGGATTTCACTGAGCTGTATCCTCATCCCCTTTTTATATTTTACTTTGTGTCAGGGTCTCACTAAGTTATCTGACCTGGGCTGGAACTTGCAATCCTCCTGCCTCGGCATTCGAGAGTGTTGAGATTACAGGTATGTGCTACCATGCCAGGCTAGCTGCACACTTTTTTTTTTCTTTAGACAGGGTCTCGCTTTGTAGTTCAGGCTGGCCCTGAGCTCACTATGTAGCCCAGGCAAGCCTCGAAGTTAGCAGTCCTCCTGCCTCTGCCTCCCGAGTGCTGGGATGACAGGTGTGAGCCTCCACACCTGGCACTGTGGTACGTGGTATTGATTGATGGTGGGCGTGAGTCTCCACGCCCAGCATTATATGTGGTTACTGGGGATCGAACTCAGGACCTTGCACTTGCGATGCAGGCACCAGAACCACTGAGCTAAATCTCTGGCCCAGCTGCACTTAAGAAGTAAGGAAAATGTTCTGCAGGAATATATTATGTGTCTAGTGATTTTGTTCTTTTCCTTGTTAACAACTTCTTTTATTTATTTCTCTATAATAATGATGGACAACGGGACTCCCCCATCCATTTGGTGTAAGAATCTGACCTATAAACTGCTTTATTTTTTCCCTCTCAACATAAAAACATTTTTCTCTAGCTCCCATTTCATCTTAAAAATGTCTATATAATAATACAGGATGCCCAAAAAGCACTAAAATAAATTATAAAAATGCATATTCATTATAGTAAGTCTAGATGTGGCTAAGTTATTAAAAGAGTGTGGATTACTTCCATGAAGAAATCTATGCAAACATGCTTTTAGGCACTGCTGGATTCCTTTCAGTTATTCCTGCTTCAAAAGTAATTACTTCACAAATAATCACTGAATTTTTCACCATGGTCCAGGTTCAGAAGATGCGATAACTCAGTTATTTCCCTAAGTTAGTCAGTCCCTCATGAGACTTACATTCTGCCGCCCAAGCTGACGACAACCTGAGATGCTAATGCATCTGCCCAGGACCATTTGATTTACTTACTTTGCATCCACGCCACCACATTTGCCTTCGAAGCTGTTTGGATCTGTTGCTAAAAGCAGTTGCATTATCCGATAAGCTTTCTATATCACATAGAGGATGGAGAGAAGGATTAAACGACATAACAGGATTCTTTTATCTAGTCACACAAAGACAAGAAGATATTAATTTCTACTTCTGCACATTTGTTCCCTTTTAAGCATGAAAAGCGTAACATCCTCCTCCTCCTCCACCCACAAATTCTGCCGTTCTACATGGTAAAAAAAAGAAAAGCCAAAACAAAAGCAACATTCAGCGACAGGTCAGTTTGCCCAGTCTACTTTTACTGTAGGTCTAAGGGAAGCCCTCCCATGGCCTCGAGGCTTAAATGAACTCTGGCAAGAAATAGTTTTAACAGTATGAACACTGAACAGGAGCCAGGGAGATAGTCCTTCCGCAAGTGGGAAGGGGACCGAGATAGAGGGAGAAGAGGGGAAGGGGACATGAGAATTGAGATGTAGTATGTGCGTATGCCAACACTCCATAATGGATGTAATCATTATAAGCCACAAATATGCACTAGTAACAAAAAGACAAAGAAGTACACAGTATGGGCCAGGACTACAGCTCAGCGGTACCGTACATGTTTTGCATGTGTAAGGTCCAGGGTTTAGTACCCAGCACCAGAAAAATCAAACAAAAACCTTGGCATATCTCTAGAAAAATGATATTGGAGAAGATTAGACTTTTAGAAATCCACAACTGAGTTTTGAAGAAAAATAGTATGAATTGTAAAAGTCTCTAAAGGTTTTTGGTCAAGCAGGTCTGGTCAAGGATTAATGAGGTATCAGCCATTCGTCAAACAATGCAAGTGATTAACATGCGCCAGGAAGCTGATGGGCACAGAGACTAATATTGGGCAGTGAGGAACAGGTACTGAATCACCAGAGAAAGGATAAGTCATCACCAGCCAGCAGCATCATTCTCACCATGTGAGTGCCTACTCTGTGCCAGGGACTCTTACAGGTACGTACAGAGACCAACATCCCCCACTAAAGAAATGCCACTAAGTTACTAGAGAAGGCAGACATTAAGACCAGCTAAGTGTGAAGCAAGTTCTGAAAAAAAAAAAAAAAAGGTTTGACCTTTATGACTTAAGATGCTTGGCACACCAATACAAGAGAGCAAAAGAAAAAAAGAAAAAGACATCTCTAAACTCTTCAATACTGAATTAAAACTTTGCCATTCAAAACTGAGCAATAAAGAATACAATAAAAGGTTCAAAGTAAAGGGAGCTAGAATTAAGGTGTAAAAATACATACTCTTAAGAATCAAATGCTAATTTCCTAAGCTAAGATTCCTAAACACTGGCAAGAGAAGTGGGAGAAGACATAGATTAGCAAAACAGATTAATATCAAGAAATAGGTGAAGTAGCTGTACCTGATTTGTCTTGTAGTTCATCTAGTCTCTCCCCTCTTTCAATTACCTTTGTAATATTTTCTTGCATGACATCAATAACTTCATCCACCTGATTCTGAACACTAGTTTAGAAAAAGAAAAATTATTATTCTCTTAAAATGCTCATATGTGTGTGTGTGTGTGTGTATTGCTTTGTAATTCAGGCTGGCCCTGAGCTCACTATGTAGCCCAGGCCAGCCTCGAACTCACAGGAATCCTGCTGCCTCTGCCTCTGGAATGCTGGGATTACAGGCGTGAGCCACCACGGCCCGTATTGTGGTGTTTAGTCACTGGGATCAAACTCAGAACCTTGCACTTGCAAGGCAGATCCCGCAACCAGTGAGCTAAATCCCTGGCCAAAAATGCTTATAATTTTTGAAACCTTTATTAGACATGATCTAGAACCTCAAATGCTCAAGGAATTAAACTATAAAATGTAAATAAGCAATGTGCTTCCAGCTGTGGGCTTGAGTGTGTAGGTAACTAAAGGCAACATGAGTTAGGTGTGGTACTGCTGGTGTATAATCCCAGCTACTTGGGAGGCTGGGCAATTAGATTTCAGTGAAGATGTAGCTCAGTGGTAGAGCACTTGCTTAGCTTGTGTGAGGCTCTGAGCTCAATCCCCAGTATATGATGGATAAAAAAATACAACATGGCCGGGCGTGGTGGCTCACGCCTGTAATCCCAGCACTCGGGAGGCAGAGGCAGGCGGATTGCTGAGTTCGAGGCTTGCCTGGGCTACATAGTGAGCTCAGAGCCAGCCTGAACTACAAAGCGAGACCCTGTCTCAAAAAAGAAAAAAAAAAAAAAAAAAACAACATGATATAATTTTTTTTTTTTTGAGATATGGTCTTGCTTTGTAGTTCAGGCTGGTCCTGAGCTCACTATGTAGCCCAAGCAGATCTTGAACTCAGCAATCCTCCTGCCTCTGCCTCCCGAGTGCAGGGATTACAAGTGTGAGCCACATCACCTGGCACTGTGGTGTGTGGTACTGATTGCTGGGATTATGGGCATGAGTCATCACACCCGGCATGGTGGTATGTGGTAAGGGATCGAACTTGGGAACTTGTGCTTGCCAAGGCAGACACTGGTTTCACTGAACTAAGTATCCGGCACAACATGATATAAATTAACATTTAACTGAGATGGAGTGTTAATCCTGCTTCTAATGATATAACAAACAAGCAAATTAAATGTACTGTCAGAGTGCTTAGTAACCGCAGAATTTAGTCCAACAGCTCCACTCTACATGTTTCATTTTCTCATCAACAGGCCAATGCAACAGCGTGCACAGCCATAACCCACCTATGCTGTGGATGGTACACACAGGGACCAACAAAAATGCATACCTGGAAAATACCTGCTTTCCAAAATGGAAATGCAAGGCACACCCTAGGAGATACCGGTGCCCAATGACAGAACTCTCCGCTGCTCAGCAGTGCTTTCCTAACTATAAACAGAGTTTGAGGCAATGAGGGACGCTCAAGAATACTCTGAACGGCTCATCAGAAAGCAGAAAGGACAGCTTGTGAGCCTTTAAAACAAAAACATATGTTCATCCTTTATAACAGGTAATGGTGCCTATTCAAAATAAAAATTCAGACTGTTCACTAAAATCTTAACCAAATTTAAAAATTAATAATTGCTCTTTAACTACCTGTCAGTCACAAGTTACCTCCAGAAATATCCTTATTTTGAGTGTCTCGTGTCTGATGCTAAATCAGAAGAAAAGAGATTACTTTATGAAATGTCATGGCAATGAAAGATTTAAAAGGAGAAACAGAATGAACTCTTGGTTCTCATGACTCAAAAATATTTAAAATGCTATTCATAACTAAATAGATATTAAAATTTGATAGTTATAAAAAGGAAATAGCTTATGTATGTAGGCGGTGAGGTTGTAGGGAGGGCAGGGGAAAAAGAAAACAATGAGAGTCAAGATGTGTCATGTACAGGAACAAATTCTCAGTGATGAAATGTATGTATAAAATGTACCAATAAAGCCAATTTTTAAAAATGCACGTGTATTTAAATAAATGAGGATATACAAATGTATTTCTCTTTGAGGAAGGAGGAAGTGTATTTGTTACTACTAGGGGAGCTTTTAAAAAACTTCAGACATCTCTTCTCTTCTACCCCATAACATCCCCCAAACTAAGCCAGAGAAGTTAAGGTTCAGGTAGAGTCATGGGTCAGTTTAAAGAGTTCTGTCCTTTTCCTATCACTGAGCTCTTTCTTCAAAAAGTGTTTTAAAAACAGGCTGGGGATTTAGCTTAAGTGGTACCGCACCAACCTTGGGCACACAAGGGCCCAAGTTTGATCCCCGGTACTGTAAAAAAAACAAAAAGCAGGGCCGGAGTGTTAGCTCAGTGGTTCTGGCCCCTGCCTCGCAAGGGCAAGGTCCTGAGTTCAATCCCCGGTAACCACATACAATGCTGGGCGTGGAGACTCATGCCCACCAGCAATCAATACCGCATACCACAGTGCTGGGCGTGGTGGCTCACGCCTGTAATCCCAGCACTCGGGAGGCAGAGACAGGAGGATTGCTGAGTTCGAAGCTTGCCTGGGCTACATAGTGAGCTCAGTGCCAGTCTGAACTACAAAGCGAGACCCTGTCTCAAACAAAACAAAACAGAACAAAAAACAGAATGAGATCCGTTTGGATATTGGTGGCTTCAGAAGGGCTCTCACATTTGAGTGCTGTGCATGATGACAATCACTTCCCTCTGGGGCCTCAAACGTTACATGTACCCACTGATTATTTGCTTCTGGGGTCCTGTGGTTTGCACACATCATTCACTGAAAAATGTTAAGACTGAAGCTCAACCAAGCAGGGACATGAAAATTCTCTGGCTCAAACAAATGCTATGAAGCCCTGGAATCTCTAAGATACTTTCTTGCATATCTTAGTTCTTTCAGCAAAGAGCTGTAAATGTGTTTTCTACATGTGAAAAATGCCGTGAATACTTGCACAACTTATCAATTTATTCAACAAATAGAGTACCTACTATGTACTGTTTATATACCAAGAAACAACAAAATGGCAATAATTCTGTATCTTATGGGAGTTATATTCGAATGTACAACGAAGGCTCTGTGTTAACCTTAGAGCTTTGCAACAGCCTGTTCGACCACATTGGTGTATTTTATTTTCAGCATTTAACACCATGGCAAAGTACTTAAATAAATGCTTATTTCCTGTATCTCCCCACAAGAAGTTAAACTCAGTGAATACAAGGACCTTGTCTACTCTGTCGACTTTTGTAGCCACTGCTTAAAATGGTGGTTAAGGCAGAGTAGATATTCAATAAATATTTGCTAAATAAGTGGACAAGTTCGGTATAAATCCTACCAAACAGAACCAGCTACCTGAGAAAGAGACAGAAAGCAGTGATTAGACTCCTCTGCGCAGGGTCAGAGGAGAATTAGGGCCTAACTGGGCCTCTGTGAGCACAGAGACAGGCTGCACTCGAGGGTGACTGGCTAGGAGGGAAACACTCAGCTGAAGCTGTTTATCCGAGAATGTACTAATAGACGTGAAAAACCAGATGAATTCTGTTGCCTTGATTGCTTGTGCCCCTATTTGGGTGAATAAAAGCAAGGTGAGCCACAGGGTGGGATGGGTGGAGGGTCCTCGCCTGCTGGAGCTAGGACCTCCCTGACTGCCAGCGCTTTCAGCTGACTCCACAGCTCTTTATTATTCATCCTAATTCACCCCTGGGTCAAAGCAGCAGCTTTGGGTCTTAGAGCAAGGCTGGCCAGGGGCTTGGGCGGGGCTGCCTGCACTTCTCTAGTGAACTACAGAACAGAAACAAATCTGTTTTTTTTTCAGTTTTTTGAGACAGGGTCTCTCTGTAGTTCAGGCTCGTCCTGAACTCATTATGTAACCCAAGTTAGACTGGAACTCCCAGCCATACTTCTGCCTCTGCCTCCCGAGTGCTGGGATTACAGGCATGAGCCACCATGTCAGGCACTGACAAATCTACTGTTTATCAAGGATAAATCTTGAAATTCCCACTTATTTTCCAGGCTAATGAACAGCCTAAAGTAAGGCAGTATGGCAGGATAGGAATGGACAAAATGTACTATAGCTCCTACACATGATCAAATTATAGTTATGGGTCATGATAATCCCATAATAAAAATAAAACCAAAAAAGCTAAAAAAATAGGTATAGTCCCAGAATCTGTGTAAGAAGAAAGACTCCAAGGACACAGGCTAATTAATGGGAACAAAACCCACACAATCCTATAGTAATTCTTTCTAGAATATTATAAGTTTATAGCTATTACCTCAACAATAGGCCACATACATAATAAACCCCTAATGGTAACGGGAACGTTCCCATATTTTGTTTACTAAGTGATCAAATAATCATTTTCTTTTTCACAAGTTACTATCATTAGCATTACAATCTATGGAACCTTATTATTAGCAAGTCTCATCATTGTGTTTATTTCAAGACATTTCTGTACCCAGAACACAACTTCTGTACAAGAAAATAAAAGGTCTTATTTACTATGATTTGAAGGATATAGAACAGATATTTTCCCATGATCCTTTACATTTTCATAGTAGTTACAATCCTCTAATCTCTATTTGGATTTTACATGAGTCTTATTTCCACTGAGTTGTAAATGCTATGAAAGCAGACACTGTCCTATTTCCCAGTGAAATGTGCTTAACACAAAGTACTCAACAAATCTAAATATTTAATTCATTCAGAAACATTTACTAAGAAGTTATGCTTTCATCAAGGACACCCAAATGAAAATTATGGGGCTGACATTTAGAAAGATTATGACCCAGTGGGGAAAATGGATATCCATGAGCATGCGAGCACCTGTCAACTGCTATCATGGGAAGAAACTCATGGTGTTGGGCATGGAGCCTAGACAGACTGAGCTCGGCTCAGAGACGGCATCAAGGTTTTGATGAGTACTGAGGGGTAAAGGTAAAGGAGGCAGTGGACAATGGAGAAGTTTAAAACATTAGTGGTGAACCTAAGGCATGTGTGTTACTGTGCTTTTTTTTTTTTTAAAGACAAAGATGTTAATGTAGAATTATTTCTTCTAAACTAAAGCCTCAGTACTCAGGTTTAATTGCAGAGTTGGCAATTTGTGATAATCAGTTTGGCACTTGGTCTCTGAAAAGTTCACCCTCAGTGCTCTAGACTAAGGGACATATGGGGATTTCAAGAGCTAAGTGATTAACTAGATGTTGATAAGGAACCGGGGACAGAAATGGATGTAAGACTCTTAAATTTATGATCTGAGCAGCTGAGTGGTGGTACACAGGCAATGACAACTAAAACAGGAAACGAAGAGCTCAAAGGAGTAGCAAGTCTGGGAAGGAAGAGTAGAAATTTGCGTCATGGTCTTCAGGTCATTAGTAGAAAATGACGTGAGGCAGGAATACCGTTTCATACCCTCTTCTGGTGTGACACCTGTGTTCCTAAACTGGCACCGTTCCGCTCGTCAACAGGAAGCTGCACGGCAGAGCGCAGAGGCGCAGGTTCTACGTTCAGGCAGAACTGCGTTTGCAATCCACTTCGTCACCTGCTGTGTGTGTGGTTATGGGAATCATTCCCATCTCCTCAGCTGTAAATTGTTTCACTTCTGAGAAGTACATGGGATCATGTTTACTACATGCTTAATGCTTTGTACATGCTGACAAATGTGTTTTTTTTCTTTCAGGGTGACACTACAGTGTATCTGGACATAAAACTGTGCCATTTAAGTAACCAATTTTCTCTTTTCTTTTAAAAATGTCAGACTTCTTTAAAGAAAGAGCTTCTGGCTCTGCAGCATATGCACACTCGTCCCTTATTTTATTAAGAAAATATTTGTTTTCAGAGTTAACAACCCCATCTTGTGGCCTTTTAAAATGCGCTGACAAGGAATTTTTATAGTTAGGCTGTATTTTTGCAACTCATATATACTGCTATTATATCATGGAACATTCTCCAGAGTTTATAAGAGTGAAGCTGATCTGACCAAAGCTACAGTTAGGAGAGCGCTGATTTGTGGCAGAATTTACAACTCACAAGTGTGGGATTTAAAGTACTATCGTTTAATTTAAAAGCAAAGACAGATTCCAAAGAGAATTATAAATTCTATATAGGCAAATGAATATTTCAAACCCTTCCTCAAAGGCGATGTGGGGTATTTTTTGTGGCATTAATCTGTAGTAATAGTGTCAAAATTCAAATAAAGCAATATTGCTGATCTGTATAGTCAAGAAACACCCTGTATTGAAATATTATGGAACTGACCAACATGGGTTACTAAGTCATGCCAGTGGCATGGTGACCAATGCTCTATCATCTTGGGCACACTGATGAGTCATGTTCTGGTTAGGAGGGCATTCATGACATGGAACCATCAAGGTTTATCTGTGCATTTCATCAGTAATTTCTCATTGAATCTGGTCAGCTCTCAACTCTAGAGTCAAAACCATTCTATTTATTCAGTAATTATTTTTTTTAAAACCCTGTGATTACCGAAGTTACTGTGCAAGTTTACAGATATGTACGTGTGTGATACTTACATAGACACATATTCTGTAATGACTACTTAGTCCACCTGGTAGTGCTTTTAGGAAAAATCATATTCAAAAGACTCAATGGGTCGTACTCCACCATAGGGTCACTCTGCAGAAGGACATCAGACAGGGAACAAAGCATACTGGCAGGACAAAAACCAAGTGTGTCATCAGTGGATTCTACTCTTCAGCGGGTATAAGAGAATAAGACCATGCTGTGAGTGCTCTAGAACCCTGAGAGAATGAGTGGCCCATTGAGGCCACCTCCTACTGACTGCCATGTCAACTAGGAAACTGTCCCAAGACTGTTTATCCCCTCCCAGCTATGATCAGCTATGAAATTCCAGTAGGTCGTATCTGCAGATAGTAAAAATCACTTAATTGCAGTTTAGAAATAGGTACTACAGGGCATCCTGCAGCTGATCCTGTAGCCACTGGCCCCTTCTGTTTTGGTATCATTTTCAGTGTGTGGTACAATGGCCCTGGGAACTGGCACTTTTGGCTACTCTTTTACTGTGTAAGGGACACATAGTGTGACTCTGAAAGGAGACTATTGGTGAAATCAAAGACTTGAATCAGTGGAGAGTCTGTCTTCTGCAAGGAATCCTGTCCACAACCACATGAACGTAATCATCAGGCTCAGGGGACACTGTCCAACTCGTGCCACTGGACTGCAGGCTTGTGGAGTCTCCAGTTAAGACTCACATAATCGGTGCTTGGACTCCTGACCCATGGGAACTGTGAGGTGATAACATGCAGTGCTTTATGACTTGCCATACAGCCACAGAAAAAGCAACTAGAATAGTGTTTTTATCAATTTGCGGGTACAGATGAAGATTCCGAACCTGAAAATCTGAAATGCTTCAAAATCTGAAACTTTGAGTCCTGACATAGCACCTCAAGTGGAAAATTCCACACCTGACCTCCTGTGACGTGGTCAAAATGCAGTTACACTAATAATATTGTGTAACATTATGTCAGGATATGTACATAAGAAACATGATACTAATTTCATGTTTCGTTTTCAGTCCTCTTCCTGAGTTATCTTATTATGCAAATGTTTCGAAATCCCAAAAATCTAAAATTCAAAACACTTCCATGCACTTCAGATAAGGAATACTCAACCTGCACCCTGGCTCCCTATCTTGCAATTCTTTAAATTAAGATTAGGCTAAAATGCCAGGTGTGATGGCTCACGCCTGTAATCCCAGCACTCGGGAGGCAGAGGCAGGAGGATTGCTGAGTTTGAGGCTTGCCTGGACTACATAGTGAGCTCAGAGCCAGCCTGAACTACAAAGGGAGACCCTGTCTCAAAAAAAAAAAAAAGGCTAAAATGGATACATGTGTTTACACCAACATTACTGATTGAAATGAAAACTGAAATATCTGAGCAGTAACTAAGGACTCCATACAGTGCCTTCCGTGCTGTACCACGGATTACAACAGTGTCTGTTATTTTTCCTTAGATCCTGCTTATCTTCCATAGTTGGTCACACTTTATAGGCTGGTCAGTTTTTAGGGGCTACCCTCAAGTGATTCACTGTTTTATCCATTCCTCCTTGTTTCCTGTCAGGACCCATCCTTTTCCAGCGTTAGATATATTCACTACAGCATACTCATCGATCAGCAAGTAACATATACACCAAAAGTTTTAAACTGAAAATTACTTAGTCATAAAACTAAGATCAACATATGGATTAGGAAAAAAGACACTAAAATTCAGGAAGTAGATAAAAGATACATGTAAACACATTAAACATTCTATTCTATAATTCTGAAAATGAGAATCAAGATATAAATTAGAAACCAAAATATTCAGATTATACTGAACAACTGGATTTGAAATAATCAAGAAAAAAACCTGTATTTCCTGCACTATAAAATTAGATAGCTTTATGAAAGTAAAAATAAGCAGGATTTTATAAATCAACAGTTATATGTAGCTTATATTAGGAGTTAGCAACTTTTTTCTGTAAAGGACCAGACAGTAGATACTTCAGATGTTGTAAGCTCTAAGATCCCTGTCACAACCTGCCACAGTATTTAACTATGCTACTGTACATGGAGCTATATACTCAATGTATATGATATGAAAACAAATGGGTATGGCTGTTCACCAATAAAACTATTTTACTTTACTGATTAATTGATTAAGACAGGGTCTTGCTTAGTTCAGGCTGGCCCTGAGCTCATTATGTATCCCACACAAGCCTCAAACTCAGCAATCCTCTTGCCTCTGCCTCTTAAGTGCTGGGGTTACAGGTGTGAGCCACCAAGCCCAACATTGTTGTATGTGGCTACCAGGGACCTTGTGCTTGCTAGGCAGGCGCTGAAACGGAAACACAGAGCTAAATCTCCAGCCCCATAAACTATTTTAAAAACAGACTGGCAGATTTGGTTCATGGGCTGCAGTTTTCCAACCTTCAGTTTACACAGAAACATGACAATCATTTAAACAAACAAGTATCTCAGGAACTTACTGTTTAATTTTATCATTTCTAGGTCCAAATCTTGGTGCAGAAGGTCCCCTTCTGAAAATAAAATATCCACTTTATGTCGGTAATGACAGTTATTAGACAAAAACAAAAACCACACATCCACATGCACAATCAACTTGAATTCTAAACATGAATCACTCATTCACCATAAGGAGCCACATTTTGCTTACATTGGTGGTAATAAATGATATATGACATAATGTCATTTCTTTCCTTTATTGGTACTTACTGTAAACCACGATTAACCTCATGTTTCTGAATGTTAAAAACTTCCTGAGAAATTAGGGCTTATATAATCCCTAGTCATTTAATATTTTTTTCTAATCATTAACCCTTGAAATACCAAGCAAAACTACT